>SJYX01014720.1:178638-195422 GCA_006410675.1 Oreotragus oreotragus | reverse complement strand
ATATTTACCTGAAATAACACGCACTGAGCTCTTTGCAGGGCTTGGGTCCGAGTTAAGCATTCCCTCGATGTTGGCCAGGGTGTGGGCTAATCCTGGGGAGGAGCAGCTTCCATGAACAGTCCCTCGACACCCTGAATAATAGCTTGAGTAGCTGCACTGCCCTTCAGAGTTCACGTCTCCCCAAAGCTCAGAGGTTTCTGCTTCCTTACACGCCTTAGTTATCACCTCCACTGAGGCATCACTTCCGTGCATTAAAATGCACGATGTGAGGGCCTCCCTGGTGGCTCAGTGGTGAAGAATCCCCGTGCCAATCAGGAGATGCCGGTTCGATCCCTGATCTGGGAAGATCCCACATGCTCCAGAGCAACTAAGCCTGTGCGCTGCAGCCACAGAGCCTGTGCTGGAGACTAGCCCCCACTTGCCGCACCTGGAGAAAAGCGCAAGCAGCAGCAAAGCCAAAAATAAATAAACAGAATTATTATTATTTTTTAAGTGCATGATGTGAAGCGTACACCTTGGTGAGTGTGTGTAAGCGCAGAGCATCAGCTGTAGGCCAGGAACATTGCCTGTCCTGCTCATGGTAGGTTCCCGAGAACCTACCATGCCCACTGTAAAAAAAATTATTTATAAAATTTAAAATCATTGTATTATGTATTTTATTGATGCACTGGGTCTTCGTTGCTACACACGGGCTTTCCGTAGTTGCATTGCACAGGCTTCTTACTGCCGTGGCCTCTCTTGTTGCAGAGCACGAGCTCTAGAACCTGGGCTCAACAGTTGTGGCACACAAGCTCAGTCGGCCCGAGGCATGTGGAGTCTTCCCGGACAAGGATCAAACTGATGTCCCCTGCATTGACAGGCAGCTTCTTATCCACTGGACCACATTCGGGGTGAAGTCTCCCGTGCGCACTCTTACCTCCGGTCTTGCTTACCCACTTCTGAGACTGTGGAGTACTCGTGACAGGCCAGCTGCCCACAAAGCCCAAGCTAGTCACTCTCTGGCCCTTTACAGAAAATGTTTGCCAACCCCTCCTTAACGACCAGATCTGTTGCCCAGTCTTTGAAGTTCCTGTCAAAGTTCCAGGTTTTGCTAACGTGCTCAACCCTGCTCTTCCCCCGGCAGAGCTGCTGGTGCTGAACGGGGCCGACCCGGTAGCCGAAGTCGCCATCCGGCAGCTCAGCGAGTCCTCGAAGCTGAAGCTCAAGTCCCCGAGGAAGAAGAGCACAATCATCATATCCGGGGTCTCCAAGGTGAGCCTCTCCCCCCACGCCCGCCCCGCCCCGCCCTCCACTTAACTCCAGAAAGTTCCAGCCCCGGAATGTCAGGTTGCCTGCGGGCTTGCTAGGTGGCTTCAGTCGTGTCCAACTCCTTGCAACCCCATGAACCATAGCCCGCCAGGCTCCTCTTTCCTTGGGATTCTCCAGGGAAGAATACTGGAGTAGGTTACATGTCCTCCTCCAGGCAATCTTCCTGACTTTCCAGCCCCGGAATGTCAGGTTGCCTGCGGGCTTGCTAGGTGGCTTCAGTCGTGTCCAACTCCTTGCAACCCCATGAACCATAGCCCGCCAGGCTCCTCTTTCCTTGGGATTCTCCAGGGAAGAATACTGGAGTAGGTTACATGTCCTCCTCCAGGCAATCTTCCTGACCCAGGGATCAAACCTGCATCCCTCAGCTCTCCTGCGTTGCAGGCAGGTTCTTTACCACTGAGCCACCCGGGGAATGTCAGATTGTGTTTCCCCAACAAGGGATTACTTGCGGCATTTTTGTTTACGCAGCTTATCCTGTTGAGGAAGGAACTTGACGGTTTCTGACCTGGGATGCTTTGGGTGTTGAGAGGTTGGTGAATCATTTGAAGAAAAATTACTGAAAGAGAAAGACCGAGATGAGGTCAGCTCCCCTTCGGGATAGGACCTCCACCCCCATCACGGAGCCGTCTTGGGGAACTTTCACTTTACACATGACTCATTTCCAAACGCTCCCTTTTGCAGTGAATGTTTCTGCTTCCTGCAGTCAGAGAAATGAAGCTTCTTTTAAAACACATCCCCGTCCCTGTGCCTTCCTTGTGCTGCTCTGTGACCTTAGTCCAGGGCAGACGGCAGGCTCGAGGCATCCTGTGTGGACAATGGGCAGGCCAGGCTGCCAGAGAGGCCAGCTCAGGGCAAGGGCCCAGGTGACAGTCCCTTACTCTTTTTAACCTTTCAGAATGAGCAAAGAAAATGTGAGTGATGGAGGGGCAGGTAGGAAATTAAGTAGTTGGGAGGGGACAAGGAGGAAGATGAACTTTTGGACACGGCAGGTGGCTTGATTTCTTAAGGGCATAAGAGGGTGGACAGGAGGGCATGCTGAAAACTGAGCCCCTGGCTCTTGGGAAAGGGGCCATAACAGGTCCTGGGAGGTGCTAGAGGCGAGTCACCAGTGTTGCAGTTGTACCCAGGGTGTGGGGGGCCTTGGAAACCATCTTCCAAGAGCCAGGTGATGGCCTCTGGGTTTCCTGCATGCACTTCCAGAAGCAGCCAGGAGGGGGCGATAGCATCTCTGGAAGCACCCAGCTCAGCTCAGTAGTTGGGTTTTCTTTAAGATTACTAAATGAGTGAATGTACTTCCCTGGTGCCCCAGTGGTTAGGACTCCGAGTTTCCACTGCAGGGGGCAGGGGTTCCATCCCCAGGTCAGGGAACTGAGATCCCACATGCCACGCGGTGTGACCAGAAACAAAACTATACCGAACTACAACAAGAATGAGAGTGGAAGTGTGTGGCTCAGTCGTGTCTGACCCTCTGTGACCCCATGGACTGCAGCCCGCCAGGCTCCTCTGTCCGTGGCTTCGCCAGGCAGGAACACTGGAGTGGGTAGCCATTCCCTTCTCCAGGGGGTCTTCCCAACCCATGGATAGAACCCAGGTCTCCTGCATTTGCAGGCAGATTCTTTACTGCCTGAGGCACCAGCGGCTTCAAAAAAAAAGAACACACGAGGACGAGACTTGTGACTGTCTCCATCTCCTCCGAGCTCTCCCTCAGGTTTTACTCTAGATCGTTTAGTCCAGCTGACTTACATGTTTGTTGTGGTGGTGTTTAGTCACTAACTCATGTCCAACTCTTTGTGACCCCTGGACTCTAGCCCACCAGGCTCCTTTGTCCATGGGATTCTCCAGGCAAGAATAGTGGAGTGGATTGCCATTTCTTCCTCTAGAGGATGATTGCAACCCAGGGATTGAACTCACTTCCCCAGCACTGGCAGGCGGATTCTTTACTGCTGAGCCACCAAGAAAGCCCCATTTTTACTGAAGGTCAAATTGTCCCAGATTGAATCAGTGGGCATTTCTGACTTGGGTCAGAAAAGGCAGTTGTCAGTGGTCACTAAACAGACTGTGTGCCACCTCTGCACCCAGACAGTGTGCTCTTTCCCAGATTGCCCCGGCCTGGCACCTCAGGCTGACCCTCTGCCTTGGGAGACCTGCGTCCACTGATTCTCAGCTTCCTTAGCTGTCCCCTTGGAGGGCCGGGCACCTTCGGACGCTGAAACCACCCCCACGGCTGTGTGTGGGGGGCTATCAAGGCTTCTCCAGCTCATTGCTCCTCCCGAGTATCCTGGCATCTTCCTCACCCTGACTTTGTCTCTCATCCCCGGACAGACCTCACTATCTCAGGACAGTGACGCAGCCCTGATGCTGGACTACGCAGCCTCCATGGATGGTGCCCACCAAGAGGATGCCCCCCAGGACCAGCCGGAGGCGGCTGTGACCTCTGCCCCACCCGAGGAGGAGGCCCCAGTGGGAACACTACTGGCCCTGGAGCCCCAGGAGATAGAGCTAGACTCCTGGGGCTTGGAGAAGGAGCCACCGGCTGGGGCGTGGGGTGGCCAGGCCCTGCAGGACCCTGAGGCGGATGAGTTGTCTGAGAGCTCCCTGAGTGTGTCAGAGTTGGAGCCAGCCGCTGCCAAGAAGCATAAAGGTACCAGCCCCTCCCCACCCCTCCCTGCCCACCCCGGCCCTGCTCCCCGTCACTCCCCTCCACCAGTCCGTGGCTTTGGTCTCCTGCTGGTTTCCAGACTGAAATTCATTTCTCAGCCTCTGTTCTTTTTCCCTTCTCCTCTACAAGGGCACCCTACCCTTGTACCCCCACGCCTACAAAAACACCTGCACTCAATGTATGAGCCCATTTTGAGCCCATTGGCAGGGCTGGGGGCATGTTCAGGACCCTTCTGAGTGTGAGCGGCCAGGTCATCTCTGTGTTCTCAGGGCCTCTTGGTGTTCATGGCTAGAGGCTCCCCATTCTCTGTCTGTGCACCCTCCTCCTGGGAGTAGAACCAATCAGAGCATGGGGAGGGGCCTCCAGGAGCCACATACCACGATGGAGCCAAGGAGACCAGCTGGGCAGAGACTGGGGTTCCCTCAGCCGCACAGATGGGCTCCCCTGCACTTGCATGCCTCTCAGACTCTTCCCTCCAACTGAAACCAAACCAGACCTCCCCACTCAGCCCTAACAGGACCCACGGGGAGAGAGCTCCCTAGAAAATTAGCCAATTAACTTAACACATGTGCGGAGGTGAGGTAATCATTGTATTAGAATAAGCGACTGCTTCGCATTAGCACTAAAACAGGGCTTTAAATCTGTACATTTCGTCAGTGTACAGTTTAACCCAGACAGCGCTTTGGCACGATAGTGACCTGAAGATACTTGCCAAGAGAATTTAGCCCAGAGGTTCGGCCAGCTCTATATGTGAGGCTTCAAGACTCGCTGAGTCTCAGCTCCCTCCTCCATGTACGGGGATGTACCTACTGCGGGTGCCCGCCTCCGTGAGAACCCCACCGGCCAGGAGGATATAGGAGGTCCCGGTGCAGAGCATGGGACAGGAGAGCCGAGGCAGGGGCTGGGGCCAATCCAGGAGTCCTAGGTACAGCTCTGTCCTGGCTCCTCGGCGAGGGTAGACGTTAGGAATCTCACTGGTCGGGAACCGTGGTCAGCGGCTCTGCCTTCTGCTCCTTTGTCTTTGGGGCCGCGGACCAGGACAGTGATTCCTGCTTGGGGCAATCGTGTCCCCTCCCCAAGGGACACCGGATGTGGCTGGAGAATTTCAATTGTCATAGATGGGAGTTGAGGGCGCTGCTGGCTTCAGCCAGGTTGAGGCCAGGGGTGCTGCTTATCACACCTCGGGGCACATGACAGCCCTGGTATCCTTGGGATGGAGCTGGAGAGCCCTCCCCATTCGATTCCTGTCTCTCCCCCTTGACCCACCGCTGCAGATCGGGGACAGATGGGGGAGGAGGCAGAAGTGAGAAGAGGAGGGGAAAGAAAGGAGAGGATTCCTGGGTGTGGTTTCAGACCCTGAGATGAAGCTCACACTCCATCTGGCCCCTGCCCAGTGTTGAGACCTTATCCCCAGGGCCCCGTCGGGTGACCAGGAGTGGCGTGGGGAGCGGTGACCTGAGCACTGGCTCTGTGGTGGCTTCCTGGCTTCTGTTGTGGAAAAGGTGGCCTGGCTGTTGGTCCACAGCCCGGCATGCACCAGCCCCCGCCCCCGCGCCCCCGGCGTCTTGGGGCCAGAGCTGTCCAAGGGGGCTCACCTGGACCTAAGGCAGGCAGGCGGGCGCTGGGCAGTGGACACATGGGGAACAGGTGGGTGCGCCCCTTCTGTGCCCAACAGACCAGCAGCCGTCCGTCTCCTCTTCTCACGGAAGCTGACCCTGCCTCCCGCCCTCAGTCCATTCTGAAAGGCTGAGCCTCGCCAACCCAGGTGCATTCGGAGACCGCTCTTCCCTCCTCCCTCCCTCCCTCTGCCGGTCCTCCCAGGGAGCTCTCTCCCTGCGGTGCGTGGCCTTGCTGTGTCCTGGCCACCCTGCTTCTCTCCCGTGGCCGGCGGGATGGGTGGCACCCTCGTTCCTGGGGACCTGGTGCCCACAGATGTGCTGGTCCTGTACCCTGAGCCCCGGCAGGCGGCGCCTGGCTCACAGGACACACCTCACTCCTAGGGCTTCTCAGACCCAGGATGTTTTAAAGGGACCCATTTGGTAGCACTTCAGGAAAGTGCTTTATATGCCAGTGTTATCTGAGAGATCTGTTGTCAGAACCCTAGATGATTCTGCGTTCTGCAGATAGTTACTGTCTTCCACCAAAACTGGTGACAAGGAGGCAGCTCTCCTTTTTAAACTAAAACCCAGTTTTTAGATTAAGAACCACATGTGTCTCCTGGCATAAGAGGAAGTTAACTTTCTTAGACCTGCCTGCCTGTTAGAATTTCCCTGGAATTCTGCTGATTGGAAATCTATTTACTGTGATGATGCAGCCAAGACAGGAAATGCATTCCGCAAACTAGTTTTATTTTTAACTTAACAAAGCCCTGGCGTGCTTATACCACACTGCGAGTGCGCTTAAGACAAACCAAACTTAAAAGTGGCTAAGATGGTACATTTTATGTCTGTTTTACCACAAGTCAGAACAAAAGCATTGGTGGAGACTTTGAAAAATACTCAAAAGTAAGACAGAGAGAAATAAACCAACGTCCCGCACAGTACCGCCCTATGTTGTGTGATGTAAATGCTTCAGACTCTTACCGTCTCACATTCTGATTTTGCTGTTGCAAACTTTTCTTTTCACTTCTTCCTTTTCTCCATCTCCTGCTCATCCCCTTTAACTTAAGAGGATCGCTATGCCAACAAGAGTTAATTGCCTACACAGTAAGTTATTTTTGTTTTATATATTTTTTTAAATTAAAAATAGTCTTGCTATGAGGAAAGCAGATATCCTAACTGAGCTGGAAGTTACATAACCTCCCCACTTCCTTATTCCTCCCGNTGAAGGAAATGGCAACCCACTCCAGTGTTCTTGCCTGGAGAATCCCAGGGACTGGGGAGCCTGGTGGGCTGCCATCTATGGGGTCGCACAGAGTCAGACACGACTGAAGCGACTTAGCAGCAGCAAGCTTGCTGGAACCAGGGAAAGATTTTTTTTTTTTCTCTTCCTGGTGCCATCTGAAATTTTGGTTATTTGCCTTAAGTTTCACGTAACCCATTTTCACATTTGACCTTCAGGCATCTTTAAGATTGGGAGTGAGGTCTGAGCCTTGCTTCCTGACCGTCAGGTGAATGAGGTGGGCTTGTTAAATCCGAACAGCCCCACTCCATTGCCCCATGGTTGTGAGTTCCCCCATCAGCAAAGAGTGACAGATTCTGGGGCCCGGGGAAAGTGTGACCTTCCAAACTAGAGTTCTTGTGTCATCGGGGTTCTCCAGGGAAACAGAATCGATTGGTTCTAGGTTTCAAGGATCTAGTTTGTGTGGGTGAGTCTGGAACCTACAGGGCAGACAGGATCTGATGCCGCAGTCTTGAGGCAGAATCTCTGCCCGGGGATCCTTCCTCTTTGTTCTCAGTTGATTGGATGAAGGACATGCACGTTGCCTGGGGTATCTCCTAGGGCTCAGGCACAGAGGGGAGACCCGGACCACACGGACAGGGGCTTCCCAGCAACACTCAGCTCAGTGCCGGATGGAGTCGCTGGGCACGCTGGGCAAACTGACACAGAACACTGGGTGCCAGTGTGCTGGTCATGGTGGCTCTGAATGGCCCTGCCTCCCTGCAAAGAAGAGTGCATGTGCCTGCCCGAGCTGCGACCTACCATGGTGCGGCTGCATCAGCGTCCACCAAGCGCACCCGCGGCTGTGTCTGTCCCCAGGTATTTACCCTGAAGCTCACTGCTTGAGTGACCAAGTTTAGACAGACGATCACATGGAATAACCTCGGCTTGTGCTGGTCCTTCTTCCCGTGTGATGAGTTAAACTGCGGAGCCTGGGGAAGGGCTCACGGCGCTGGAATATTCTGTGCTCCCCAGGCCACCGGCATGCCTTTCATCATGCCAGAAGCCTATCCAAGTCCCTGCCAAAGAGCGGGGCTCGGCTCTGCGCTCCCTCTGAGAACTGCTCAATTCCACTCTCCGGAGGACTCCCCAGCGGCAACGTGGCAGACTGGCCCTCCAGATGCCCACCGGCCACCTCCAGCTCAGATGCGTCCTCAGCAGCACAGAGGAGCCAAGCTTTGCAGGACAAAGCATGTCCCTCTCTGAGTCTTTACTTCCTTATTTGTAAGCAAGAGATGAGAGCACCCTCAGAGGTGGCTGGGAAACGTAACCTAGGGCTGCAGCTTGTGGAAGTGCAAACCTCAGTCTCGCCCCTCACGAGACCATCCTGTCCAAAAAGCCAGCGTCCGCAGAGAAGCCGCGACAAGTCATGTCAGGTCAGGGGTTGGTCTGCACCAGAGCACACATGGCAGCATCCGCTTCTGCACTGACGCCGAGCAGGCAGAGTTAACAACAGAGCCCACCTGCTCCAGAAGGTGGAGGATGAGGACCAGAAACCGCCTGTGCCTGGCAGGCAGGGCAGCGCGATCTTCCACCCGGCGTCCAGGGTTCAAGGATACAAGAGGTCGCGGCTGCCGTTTCAGGATCCTCATCCTAAGTCAGATTTCCCCCTTCCCTGTCTCGTCTGTGTTAGATCCTGGGGGTGGCTGAAACAGAGCTCCAGAGGTGAGGTGTGACCTCAGAGATTTCTTCTCTGAGTTCCAGAGGCTGGAAGTCCAAGATCAAGGTGTGGGCAGGGCTGGTTGCTCCTGAGGCTGGGAGTGAGGGTCTGTCCCAGTGGCTCCCCCAGCTTTGGGGTCGGGGGGATTGCTAACAACATAGCACATTGCCTCTTGGCTCTTAGATGCGTCACCTTGAGCTCTGCCTTCATCTTCACATGGCGTTTCCCAGTGTGCCTCTGTTCAAACTTCCCCTTTTTATAAGGACCCCAGTCATACTTGATTAGCACCTGTCCTAATGACCTTGCTATAACTGAATCACCAATGTCATGACCATATCTCTAAATAAGGTCACATTCTGAGGACCTGGGTTTAGGACCCCAGTATAAGAATTCTGGATGGACAAGATGCAAACCGTGACACTGCCCCCACTCACACCTCAGACCCTGGCTCCAAACCCCGGACGGAATTTCAGCACAGGAACCCGTGTGAAGTGGGCTTTGTAGATGGAGTGTTCGAAGGGAGTTTCTCTTACTGCTGGCTTCCACATCGCTAAGTCTGCAGCTGGCCTGGGGGACAGACTGGTCTGCTCCCCTCCCCACACTTCCATTCCCTGTCCCCCACCCCAGGGAGATGGGAAAGGGAAGTGGGATTAGAGTCTAGATTAACCAGATGGGTCCCTTGGACCTCCCTCCCTCTCCTCTGTTCTGATGTGACAGCCCCACATTTACATGCTATTTGAGGGGCTGAAGCCTGTGTGCTGTGGTCCATGGGGTCGCAAAGAGTCGGACCTGATTAAGTGACTGTGAGCTTAACCTAGAGCAGCTACCTGTAGACCAGAAACACCTCCTAAGCGCCTCCCACCCACTGCCCACCCCAGCCCAGGGGAACCTGGCCAGGTTGGGAGCCTCCGGGACATTTGAGTCCCTCGGCCATTAACCATCATGCATCACTGTGTCCACCCCACTGGCCAGACTCCAGAGTCAGGCCCCATGGGTGGTGGTGACTCCTGCCATCACGCACCCTGCCTGGTGGGTTTTTTGAGATACGCTGCATCTTCCAGGGATTAGAATGGATCCGGGTATGGACCTCAGAGGTCCAGGGAGCAGCCAGTCAGGCCCGTTGACCTGGAGTAAAGCCACGGGGACTTAGATTCACCTCTCTGCTTTGTCCCCTTCCAGCCTTCCTCAAGGCCCCCGCACCACCTCCCAACTCTTGTGGTGGTGGTTTAGTCACCAAGTCATGTCTGCCTCTTGGGACCCGTGGACTGTAGCCGCCAGGCTCCTCTGTCCATGGGATTCTCCAGACAAGAACACCGGAGTGGGTTGCCATTTCTCAGACTCACGTCCACTGAGTCGGTGATGCCATCCAACCATCTCATCCTCTGTGTATATATATACATTTACAATTATATAGATATGTTTATATATTTGCAATTATATATATTTATAATTGTAAATATATACACGTAATACATATTATGAATATATAACTATAAATATATATAATTGAAAAAATATATATATACAGAGGATGAGATGGTTGGATGGCATCACCGACTCAATGAACATGGGTTTGGGTGGACTCNCGGAGTGGGTTGCCATTTCTCAGACGCACGTCCACTGAGTCGGTGATGCCATCCAACCGTCTCATCCTCTGTGTATATATATACATTTACAATTATATAGATATGTTTATATATTTGCAATTATATATTTATAATTGTAAATATATACACGTAATACATATTATGAATATATAACTATAAATATATATAATTGAAAAAATATATATATACAGAGGATGAGATGGTTGGATGGCATCACCGACACAGTGGACATGAGTTTGAGGAAACTCTGGGAGTTGGTGATAGACAGGGAGGCCTGGCGTGCTACAATCCATGGGGTCTCAAATGACTGAGGGACTTAACTGACTGATGTATATATGTATATCCTATTCAGCCTTCTTGGAAGGGGATTGTATCCAAAGAGAAAATCAAAAGAAGTCTTTGGGGGCAGCTTTGACCCAATGAAATTCAGCCTGTTTCTCTTGAGCTTCCGCACAGAAGCTCCTAAGTTTTCAAGTTAGATGGCTAATATCAAAGGAAAAGATCTTCCTACATTTGTCATAGTGTCTTCGTGCCTGTGGTTGTTTCTCTGTCCCCCCTCTCAGTCCACAGGGGTAGTTGCACTTTTTATTTGGAGCAGCCAATCAGAAGAGGAGACCCATCCATTCTGGGCAGAGCAAGTAGGACGGGCATCCTTAAGTTCAGGTCTAGGCTGTGGCCTCTGAAATTCACGGGATTGCTGCCTTCCCGACAGTCAGTGCTGATCCCGCAAAGGTCTGTGGACAAGACTGGGTCAGATTCCACAATTAGCTGTACGTTTCAGCTAGAAGAGCAAAGTGTTGCTCTCGGGCCTCCTGTTTGGATAAAGCCGGATGGTTTCTGCATATGTCACAGCTTTTGAAGTACTTACTGGATCTGTTATGAAAAGAATGAATTGCCAGATTAGCTATAAAGCTCCTCACTGGGAACGTCAAGCCATTCCTTTTTCAAAGTCCTTAACTCCTACATGCAAATGGCCATGGGTTTCACAGCCTGACTGGAAAGGACCCTGTTGGGCCTTGTTCACAGGATGTTAAACTAGTTTGTGGAAGTGAAAGCAGGTTAGTGGGCTCTGTCCCGTTGCTATGGTAGCTGGCCTTTAACCTTTAAGGAACCATCACCGTTGAAATCATTGCTGCTGCTATATTTTTTCTATTTCATGTTCCATCATTTTACGTCGAATCCGCATAGGTTGGAACAAGCAAAATTGAGGTTTTGTTGATCAAAAGTGATAAAGTAACAGAAATTTCATGTGACTTAGCTTGATAGACACATACTGGATCTGGAATTATAAAAGCTCTTCCTCCCCAAAAGAATAAGTGTTATTTAACTTTCCTAAGGGTCTTCCCAGGTGACTCAGTGGTACAGAATCCACCTGCCAGTGCAGGAGATGTGGGTTTGATCCCTGGGTCGGGAAGATCCCCTGGAAAAGGAAATGACTAAACAACTTTCCTAAGAAGGTGAAAATCATTTCTGTCAGAGTCCTTAATTTGGATTTAATATCGGAGCATCCTTTCTGGGTCATTAGAGCCCTGTTCTGCTACTTTTACTGTTGCTCATGACAAGGAGTGAGTAGGGCTGGGGGACCCCCTAAAAGTCAGGGATCTGAGTGCCTTCCCTGGGAATGGATTCCAAGGGACAGTCCAGCCCGCTGCCCCTACTCTCATGTTTTAAGCTGCTCTGCTCACTACGCCTTAGGAGCTCTTATGTTGCGCACAGGCCTGACCCAGCTGCCTTTCTGCACTTGCAGTCACAGGCTGCCTGTGTTAGTCACTGGAGCTGCCTTCTCTCCTTCCCTCCCGGGCACGTCCCAGCCTCTCGCCACAGCCCTCTGACCCTGTGCCTTGCTCTTTCAGGAGGAATTTTAAGAAAGGGTGCCAAGCTCTTCTTCCGGCGGCGGCACCAGCAGAAAGACCCCGGCCTGAGCCAATCGCACAACGACCTTGTGTTCCTGCAGCAGCCTGATGGGGCGCGGAGGAAGGGGGTGACACTTTCCCGGATCCTGAACAAGAAGCTGCTCTCCAGGCACCGGGGCCAGAGCACCCTGAATGGGGCCCCCTCAGACCCCTGCCCATAGGCCAGCGCCCCCTCTCTGGGTAAGCTGCAGGTGCGGACCCACCATCACTACCTGCCGGGATACAGCCAGAGGGCCAGCGAGCTGCTGGACAGCCGCCCTGTCCACCATCTAGCTGGGCTTTTCCCCACCATTTTGTCTTTTAAAGGGGAAAAAAACCAGTCTCCATCCAGGAGATTTCCCTGAAGAGAACCTGCAAAGCTCAATTTGCCATCAGAAGCCAGGGGACCCAAAGACTCCACCATTTGTCTGTGCTCACAGCTGAGAACTGCAGTTAAATGGGAGGATACGTCCCGCGCGAGCTGTGGAACTCACTGTAAGGGGCTGTGGATGGGCAGCTGGGGTAACGAGCTCGGTCCTCCATGCTCTAACCTTGGTGCCTGGACCACATAGCAAAGGGGGCGGTCCCTCCGTGCTGTCACTGTGAATGGAGTGGATGGGTCACCTCTCCTGATTGGCTCCTCAGAGTAAAAAGTGCGGCTGCTCCTGAGGACTGAGAGGAGGGACATGGGCAAACAGAGATCACCGCAGTAACGGAAACACGGACAAATGTAGGGAGACACTGCCTCTGATATTAGCCATATAACTTGAAAGATTATGCAAATGCTAAATATATCCTATGCATATTATGCTGAACACTTTTCTAAGTTTACTTTGAGCCTATTTGCAAGTAGGAGATATGTAAGTCCCTATGTGGTCTTACATTTTTCTGAATAGCGTCAGAAGCTATGATAATACCAACAGAGCAGTCGGCACACGGAACGTTTTCCCTGTCGTCTGCCATCCGGGCTTGCAGGAGAGCAGCCAGTCCGCCAGATGAAGTCAGGAGCAATAAGCCACAGACACAGGGCTGTGCTCACCATACACACGTGGTTTTTCTTTAGTTCAGGGTTTTGCCAAATATTGCCAACAGCTGAAACAAAGTCCTATCAGGGCAAAGGAGGAAATCATTTTATGTCTCAGGTGTGAGTCTTAGGAATGGAAGTTTAACAACAAATGAGCCAAACATGCATCAGATTTCTTTTATGAGCTCTTCAGAATGCTACTGTGAACGGTGCTCAGCCGCTCGTGGGAGGCCCCTGTTTTAATTTCCAGTGGAAAAAACAGTGAGGTTGGCACACGATGTTAGTACCCTATGGATCTTCCAAACCACCTTCCTCATCAATTCGCCTTTCCCCTGGGGGGAACCACGTTCCTCATCCGTGAGCCCATCCCCTGGGGTCCAGTCACAGGTTTTCACTCCTTCTGGATGAGGCACTTTTAGGAGAAATGCTTATTAAGGAGCACCTGTCATCCTGATGACAGGTTTTGCGTAAGATCCATTTGTCTTCGTAAGACTCGAAGGCAATTATGAAAACTTGGCTTCTGTCACAGATATGAAATTGGGTGAGTCCCTATCTAGAGGTGCTTTTGTGACTCCTTCAACATCCATGTCACGGGTAGGAGAGCCAGGGATGAGCAGAAACCTTTATAAAAATCAAGTTTATAGAATTCTCTCCTACGTCTTTCTTTTTGAGGATGAGGTTAGAAAATAACATTGAGAATTTTATTATAGGGACTTCCCTGGTGGTCCAGTGGTTAAGACTTCACCTCCTAGCGTCGGGGGTATGGGTTCAGTCCCTGGCCAGAGAGCTAAGATCCCACGTGCCTCGTGGCCAAAATCTAGAATATGAACAACAGAACCAATATTGAAACAGGTTCAATAAAGACTTTAAAAATGGCCCACATAAAAAAAAAAAAACGTAAAAACCGAGAATTTTGTTTTAAAATGCACTATTCAAAATCCTTAGGTGTCCCAAGCATTATCAACTGACTGTAAAATGACTTTTTTAGCATACATTGCTTTTAAAGATTATACTTCAATTGTTATCACTGTAAATTAGCAGCTGGCATTCCAAAATCTAGTGTGTTCATACCAAGTTAGTCTCCACAGACTAGAAATCACTACTAGTCTTTTGGAACCAATGGTCTCATTAATATTGTTTCACTTGAGGGATTCCTGTCCTTCCTTTCTCATTTGGTCGACAGAACCTGTGACATTTCAGAATTAATTCTAAGAGGGTATTGTGTGTGTCAGAATGTCAGGCACTGATCAGAAGTTGTCAGTGCAATTTTTTATTTGATTTGAACTCAACTTTTTAGTGTCAACTTTCTCGCTCTAAAAGAAGTCGTAGCCATTCCCATCCCTGAACAACCCCACGAGCATCCTGCTCACTGCTCCATACCTTCATCCAGGGCTCTGCTTCTCAACTTTCTCAAGACCTGACACCTCTTCAGGGTCCTGGGGAAGTGTCAGGGGCTTTCTATCCAAGCTGTGAGGGAGGGAGAAGCACATGGGTTGGCGCGAGAGGGAGTGTGTGCTGGCGACACATGTGTCTGCTGGTGTCTATTAGATGCACATCAAGAACCTGTACATTTAAGTCCCTCCAGGAGCCCACCCTCCAGACGCACATACATTAGTCTCCGGCAAATGGATTTTTCTGAAGTGACAGAGGACACTGACATAGGAATAAGACAAGAAAAATGAGAGGTAGGGTCAGGGTAGTGCCGTGAGAACACGGGCTGTATTGATACTGTGAATGTTTCATTTCCAAGCTGTTTATCCAGGTGTGTATTTTAATAGTGTAGGATATTTATGTTAAATGTCATTGACACCAAACATCAATTAAGATTATACACCAAATGCAAAACCTACTTATTGTAAATCACTTCATTCCCTTTACCTTTTCCACACGTGAGAGTGGTTTGGGGGCTTTTGATATTGTTTTGATGACATTTCTTGCAGAGTGGTGCTTTGAAAGCAATTCTCATGAACACTAATATTAATGTGTATCTGTATGTCTGGAACCAGCTGCTCATGTCTGTTTTAATAAGTTGTCAATACTTCTATTGGAGTTGTTTAAGGATGAGCCTGTGTTATTTCCTGAGGAATGAAATGGATCTTTAGGTGTGTTTGTTTTCATGTAGCATCAACAGAAGTACCCATCTCATCATTCTGGCTGAAAACCTGCTGTGAGGAAGAAGGTTTAGACCAAGCACTTTATTTCCATCAGGTCTCAAGTTTAAGTCCACAAGCATCCCGGGATTCCTAGAGATAACTACCCGGCCTGCCGCTGCCAGCCAATCACAAGCTGGGTGCCTGTCTAGATGTTTGATTGGTCTTTCTGATCACATCTATAGAAGAATGCTGTACGTTTTCTTCTTGAACAGAAAGGGAAAGGTTAATTTACACTGCTGCCACTCAGTTCAAATGTTTTCTGAGTAATGTTCTCACGGCCCTCAGTCTTGAAACTTGAAATATAAATTGGTGGCTGTTGGAAGCCAGAACATTTAACTCCCATCAGATGAAAAGCAGGTCTCAGCACCAGCCTAGACCCTGTTGCCAGGTCCTGCCACCACCACCCCAAACCTGTGAAGGCGTGATGACCAAAGCAAGCGGCCCGGGGACATCAGCGGTGCTAGTCCTACGAAGCAAACTCAGGTTGCACCTCTCTGCTTCCTTTTTTTTTTTTTTGGCATTCCTTCCTTCCAGATGTGGAAGCAGTCAAAATGCAACAAACTGCCCCATTCACCTTGGAGGAGGAAATGGCAACCCACTCCAGTGTTCTTGCCTGGGAAATCCCATGGACAGAGGAGCCTGGCAGGCTACAGTCCATGGGGTTGCACAGGGTTGGACATGCCTGAGCACAGCACAGCCCCATTCCCCCAGCTTCCAAATGACCAGTAATGTGCCATTTATAATTTAGGCTTATAGGTCCCCCCTCCCCAGTGTTGTATCAAAGCCACATTTTTTTTTTTTTAAAGAAGAAAACAAAAGGGTTTCCAGGTGTACGGAGAAGTTTGGCTTGATGACCAAGCGTGGTGATGAATTTACCTGACCGTGATTGTATTCCTGGGTAGCACTTTAAAAACACTGCGGTCTTGTACTGACCTTGTGTGGTTGGGTTCATTCCGGGAAGATGTGGCTGGAACGCAAATGGTCTTGGAAGGAAATAAACGGGCCCACAGAACACTAAACACTGAGTTGTCTTTGCTGAGTCCTGTGTTGCCCCCGTGTCCCTCAGCTTCTCCGAGGGTCTGGGAATCCTGGTCTTTCTCTCAGGTGTGACCCTGGTCAGGTGGTTGGAGGAGGAGCTGTCCTAACATTCTTCATAAATGATTCATGTCACTAAGTACCTGCTTTAAGCGTGGGGCTAAAGTCATTTACTGGAACGACAGTGTCTCTAGTGAACTTTGGGGCCGGTGAATTGTAGGTGCTGCCTGCCACTCAGGGCCTCTTGGCCTGGGTCCCCCAGTGGTTATGTGAACCTGTGTGATCCCCAGGGACTTTTTGAGGAGCACTGTTCCCCTTGGGGTGAAACTGGTTATCTATCCACCATGCCGCCATCATCACCCTGCCCCAGCCACCTGAGAGTTGGAGGGGTAGACGCCAGGGGGGCCGGCTGGGACCCAGGCTGCAGGTTCTGGGGGTAGGGGTGGGCAGGGGCCAGGAGGGGCACGCAGAGTATCCGGTGCCAGCCCTCCAGGCCTCATATCTTGGCTGCTTATCAGCTTCCCTGCCTGTGTCAGATTCCTGGCCCCCTGCTCTGCCCCAGCCCT
>SJYX01014720.1:132353-165412 GCA_006410675.1 Oreotragus oreotragus | reverse complement strand
ACTGAACTGAACAGCTGTTTCAAGTAAGGCTGAGCCACTTAATACTCTCAGGTGAAGGGCAGGAAATAGCGTTTCACACAACACTTTCGTGGGACCATCAGCAAAGAGGTCAGTCATGCCTGGACCTAAGCGTCAGGTGGGATCAGGGCCTGGGTGGATTCGGGCGTGGGAGGTGATGGGGAGTAAGTGTGGGGAGAGGAAGGCGGTCAGCCACGTCTGGCGTGACCCAGAGGTCAAGTGAGGTTTAGTGGACTTGACATGTGTCTTCAGTCAGCTCTGGGGGCAGGACTCAAAAAACGTCAATGGAAGCAGAGGACAGGGGACGTGTGTACGGATGCCACTCACAAGGAGTTTTCATATGAAAACCTGGACACAGGAAACAGGCTGGCAACAGTCACGCGTCCATCACCACCCCAGCCACTGCTGCCCGGGGCCTGACTGCCCCCTCCACCCCAGCCAGGACTTGCCACTGGTCGGACCCGGAGGCAAACCTTGGTCACATCACTGCATCTGTGAACATTTCGATCTGCGTCTCTCCAGGAGAAGGACTCTAAAAATAACTGCCATGTGTGAGCCCACCTAAAATGTTTAATGCTGGCACCTTAATGTGGTCAAAATCTGGCCAGATGCCCGGCCAGTGTTCACATATTCAGCTGTCCAGTCAAGGTCTGATGTGCTTTGTCTCCACTGGGATCCAGACCATTCCCAACCATTGTGCTGGACGTCGCTTTTAAACTGCTGTGATTTGGAGATCACTGTGGCTTCCCCGGCGGTTGTGAAAAAGAATGCAGAGATCCATGTTCGCTTCATCCACTTCCCACCAGTGGTACCACCGTGCACGGCTCCAGTACTGGGTGACTGGAGGCATGGTGACCTTGATGGGGTCCAGACGCAGGACATGCCAGCCCGGTTGGAGCCCTCTTATAGCCTCATGCCCTCTGTCTTTCCACCCCAACCCCTCCTTGACCCCCACCAACCACTCACTGCTCTAATTCCCGTCTCACTAATTTTTCCATTTCAAGAACGTGAACAGGATCACACACTATGTAACTGCTGGGGATTGGCTTTTTTCACCCAGTAGCATTCTGGAGACTCAGCAGGGTCTGTTGTGTGTCAGGAGTTCCGTGTTTTCAGTTGCTGACTGGTATTCCAGACTGTAGATGGGTTACAGAACCGGTCACTCAGTGAGGCACCCTGGGTTATCTCCAGCTGGGGCTGTCAGAAATAAAGCTGCCCCCAACAGTCGTGTACAGGCTTTTCTATGGATATAACTTTCCATTTCTCTGGGATGACCAGTACTATTGCTGGGTCATAGGCCATGTTGATTTATCAGAAATTGTCGAATGGATCCATTCCCACCAGGGCACATGGGTGCCCCAGTCTCCTCATCCCCGCTGTTCTGAGAGGTATGTAGTGATGTCTCATTGTGCTTTGTACTTGGAGGCTCATGATGTTGGACATCTTTTCATGTGCTTGTTTGACATTCCAGTGTGTTTATTGGTGAAATGTCTGTTTATGTCTTTTGCCCACTTTATAAATGGGTTGCTTGCATTTTTATCCTTGGGTTTTAAGAGTTCTTTGCATATCCTACATATAGATAACATGGTTTGTTAAAATGTCTCCGGGTCTTTACTTTGTTCATCCTCTTAACAGTGAATTCTGTAAAGCAAAATGTTTAAATTTTGGTGAAGTCCCATTTATCAGTTTTCCTTTAGTAAACTATGCTTTTGGTAACAAGTCCAAAAGCTGGCTAGCCCTAGTTTCCAAAGATTTTCTCCTATTTTTCTAAAAAAAAAAAAAAAATAAAGCTGCCCCCAACAGTCGTGTACAGGCTTTTCTATGGATATAACTTTCCATTTCTCTGGGATGACCAGTACTATTGCTGGGTCATAGGCCATGTTGATTTATCAGAAATTGTCGAATGGATCCATTCCCACCAGGGCACATGGGTGCCCCAGTCTCCTCATCCCCGCTGTTCTGAGAGGTATGTAGTGATGTCTCATTGTGCTTTGTACTTGGAGGCTCATGATGTTGGACATCTTTTCATGTGCTTGTTTGACATTCCAGTGTGTTTATTGGTGAAATGTCTGTTTATGTCTTTTGCCCACTTTATAAATGGGTTGCTTGCATTTTTATCCTTGGGTTTTAAGAGTTCTTTGCATATCCTACATATAGATAACATGGTTTGTTAAAATGTCTCCGGGTCTTTACTTTGTTCATCCTCTTAACAGTGAATTCTGTAAAGCAAAATGTTTAAATTTTGGTGAAGTCCCATTTATCAGTTTTCCTTTAGTAAACTATGCTTTTGGTAACAAGTCCAAAAGCTGGCTAGCCCTAGTTTCCAAAGATTTTCTCCTATTTTTCTAAAAAAAAAAAAAAAAAAAAAAAAATCCTTTTAAGTTTCTTATCTGTTCGGAATTAACCCTTGTGTAAGACGTAAGGTCACGGCTCTCTTTTTTTCTGCCTCTGCGTGTCCAGTGGCTCCGGCACTGTGGAAAAGACCATGTTTCTTTAGCTGAGCTGCTTCCACCCTTTGGTCAAAATCAGTTGAGCACATTTGTGTGAAAATGTTCTCCATTTCCGTTGACCTATGCTTCTGTCCCTCCAACTAAACCCGAGTACTCATTGCTGTTGCTTTATAATTAAGTTTGAGTCAGGTAGGGTGACTCCTCCCACGTTACTCTTCCTTTGCAGAATCATTTTCTAACAGTTGTCATTACAGGCGCCGCCTTGTAAACCTCAGTTGTCACAGAGAGCACCTGCTCCACATCACCCCTCCTTTCAAACCGTTTCTCCCCAAGTTACACACAGGTCATCCTGACCTGAGCCTAACTGACGTTCAGGATGAATCTGGTTTCCTGACACTGTTGCTGTGGAATGGCAACCCACTCCAGTACTCTTGCCTAGAGAATCCCATGGAGGGAGGAGCCTGGTAGGCCACAGTCCACGGGGTCGCAAAGAGTCGGACACGACTGAGCGACTTCACTTTCTCTGTTTCTTTCCAGTGATCACAGTTGTTTGTTTTCTTTTGGCAGCTGTGTAAGTTTTAAAAAGATTTAAGGTTAAGCAGCTGTTCTCAGACTTGAGCTGCCTCAGAATAACCTAAAGGTTTGCAGAGTAGGGAGACCCCAGCCCAGAGAGGCTGCTCCAGCAGGTCGGGGGAGGGATCCAAGAATTTGCCGCTTTCAAGAAATTCCCAGGTGCTGCTGGTGTTACTCTTTGCTAGTCCAGGGACCACACTTTGAGAACCACTGGTGTAAGGTCCGTATCTCCAGGATCAGTAGTTAAAAATGGCTGAATCTCACACTCTGTGAATTTTTCTGTCATTTCCCCCTACAACAGTACTATCTACAGTCCCTTATTCTAGGATTTCTTACATGCTGGAGAAGTCTGGAGACTGAACTTCCCTTCTACAAAGGAGCCTTCCACGCACCAAAGGCATTTTTCCAGGATAGCACAGACTTCAGGAGGCTTCTTTATAAAGCCTGTTATGACATTCACATCACTAATGTAATGTGCAACGGTGAGACGCTGAGAGCCTCCTTGCTAAAATCTGGAACAAGTGTGTCCACTCCCACCACTTCTGCTCAGCATAGCTATTAGAGGCGCAGGCCAAAGCAATCAGACAAGAAAAAGAAAAGGCGTCCAAGCCACAGCAATCAGACAAGAAAAAGAAAAGGTGTCCAACCTGGAAGGAAGAGGTGAAATTGTCTTTACTTGCAAGTGACATGATACCATATACAGAAAAACCTAAAGATGCCACTTCTTCATGGATCACAGCCTTGTCGTGGCAAAGGGGCTTGTGTAACTCAATGACGCCATGAGCCAGGCAGGGCCACCCAAAATGGACAGGTCACAGTGAAGAGTTCTGACAAAACATAGTCCACTGGAGGAGGGAATGGCAACCCATTCCAGGATTTTTGAACTCAGACCATGGCATCTGGGGCCATCACTTTATGGCAAATAGAGGAAGAAAACGTGGAAGCAGTGAAAGACTTTATTTTCTCAGGCTCCAAAATCACAGCAAACCTTGGTTGGCAACGTGATGCCTCTGCCTTTTTTTTTTTTTTTTAATGACAAACCTAGATAGCAGATTAAAAAGCAGAGACATCTCTTTGCCAACAAAGGTGCATATATAGTCAAAGCTATGGTTTTTCCAGTAGTCGTGTATGGGTGTGAGCACTGAATCATAAAGAAGGCTGAGTGCTGAAGACTTGATGCTTTCAAATTGTGGTGGAGAAGAAGACTCTTGAGAGTCCCTTGGACTGCAAGAAGGTCAAAGCAGTAAGTCTTAAAGAAAACCCTCAATATTCATTGGAAGGGCTGATGCTGAAGCTCCAGTACTTTGGCCACCTGATAGGAAGAGCTGACTCATTGGAAAAGACCCTGATGCTGGAAAAGATCGAGGGCAGGAGAAGGGGCAACAGAGGATGATATGATTGGATGGCATCACCAACTCAATGGACATGAGTTTCGGCAAACTCCAGGAAATAGTGAAGAACAAGGAAACCTGGTGTGCTGTAGTCCTTGAGGTCATGAAGAGCTAGACACAACTTAGCCACTGAACAACACAAAAAAGATGCCACACAAAAGCTACAAGAACCGATAAACGAATTCAGAAAGTAGCAGGATACAGGATTAACATGCGTAAATTTGTTGCACGCACTTTACACTAACAATGAAATATCAGAAAGGGAAAGTTTTTAAAAAATCCTGTTTAAAATTGCATAAAAAATACTTAGAAATAAAGCTGATTGAGGAAATGAATGACATATGCTGAGAATGATAAAACACTGATAAAGAAAATGAAATATTGTTTAAAGAAATGGAAGAATAGCCCATGCTCTTTGATTAGAAGAAATAGTATTGTTAAAATGGCCATAATACTCAAAGCAGTCTACAAATTGATTGCAATCCATATCAAATGCCCGGAGACATATTTCATAGAAAAATAATCCTAAAATTTATATGGAACCATAAGAGACACAGAATTGCCAAATCAATCCTGAGCAGGAAGAACAAAGCTGGAGGCATCATAACTCAGGCTTCAGATAATATTACGAAGGTGTACTAATCAAGACAGCTTGGTATGGCACAGAAACAGACCTGTGGATCAGTGGAACAGAGTAGAAAGCCCAGAAATAAACCCAAGCATCTCTGGTCAATTAATTTTCAACAAAGGAGGCAAGAATGTGCAGTGGAGAAAAGACAGTCTCTTTAGCAACTGACATTGGGAAAGCTGGATGGCTACCTGTAAAGCAATGAAGTTAGACCATGGTCTCTCACTGCACATGAAAATAAACTCAAAATGGCATAAAGACAGGACACCAGAAAACTCCTAGGAGAGAATGTAGCCCAAACATTCTCTGACATAAATCGTACTGACGTTTTCTTATTCTCCCAGGGCAATAGAAATAAAAGCAAAACTGAACCAGTGGGATCTAATCAAACTCACAAGCTTTTGCACAGCAAAAGAAACCACAATGAAAAGATGACCTATGGGATGGGAGAAAATATTTGTAAATGATGCAGTTGACAAGGGCTTAATTTCCAAAATATACAGATAGCTCGTATAGCTCAGTAACAGAAAAACGAACAAACAAGTCCAAAAGTGGGCAGAAGACCTAAGTAGACATTTTGCCAAAAGAAGTCACAGGGATGAGGGATGGCCAAGTGTTCGCTGCTCGGTTGTGTCTGGCTTTCTGTGACCCCTTGGACTACAGCAGGCCAGGCTCCTCTGTCCATGGGATCTTCCAGGCCAGAATACTGGAGTGGGCCGCCATTCCCTTCTCCAGGGAATCTTTCTGACCCAGGGATCAAACCCGGGTCTTCTGCACTGCAGGCAGATTCTTTACCATCTGAACCAGCAGGGAAGCCCAGGGATGCCAAATGGGAATGTGAAAGGATGCTCAGCATCACTGATTGTTAGAAAAATGCAGATCAAAACTACAGTGAAGTATCACTTCACACTGGTCAGTATGGCCATCACTGAGAAGTCTACAGATAACAAGTGATGGAGGGGGTGTAGAGAAAAGGGAACCCTTCTGCACTGTTGGAGGGAATGTCAATTGGTACAACCACTGTGGAAAAAAACTATGGAGGTTCCCTAAAAAACTAAGAACTAGCATATGGTACAGCAATCCCTGGGTATATTCCTGAGAGAAAACTGTAATTCAGAAAGATTCTGGCACCCCAGTGTTCATAGAAGGACTACTTATAATAGCCAGGAAGTGGACTCCTTGAGAGACCAGACGAGAGGCAGGTGGCCACATCAGGCCTCGAGAAAGGCCAGAGTGGTTCCTGTCGTTTGCACCCTCTGAAACTGCCAGCTTTGTGGGAACCCACAAGTTCTTGAGAACTTCCTTGAACATGACCAGGTATTGACCAGTGGAGGGGGTTCCTGCCAGTGGGCAGATGGTTCTCAGGCCCCTGGGGGCACCTCAGCAGCTCAAGAAAGTGGGTTTCCACATGTTTCTTCCTCTTTGTCCTTCCTCTTTTGCTCTGTGACCAGCTGTTGCCCACATTCCAGACTGACGTCTGACCCTGCCCGTGCAGGCCATCAGGCAGGAAGCCCCAAGTTAAACATGCTGAGCCACCTGAGACATCTTGTAATGTAAAGGAGTGTTCCCAGGAGCAGAAGCTACTGTGCTGTGTTTGGGGGAAAATATGATCCTTGGCATTTTAAGGGCAAATTGGAAATCCCGTCTCTCTGCCTTGTTTCCTTGTAACTGATTGACTTCTGTGGTGGAATTTTCAACTCTGTCCTCTGCTCTGCTCATGAAATTATGTGCTCAGCAAATCTGCATTTTCATCTGGACTTTGCATTGTCTGCTGTTGATCCTTTCATAGCTCCTGGGGATGGGAATGGGGCAGGGGGCATATGGGATCAGCATTCAGGAAGTATGCCAGCCNAACACCAAATTGGTTCAAAATTGGGAAATGAGTGTGACAAGGCTGTATATTGTCACCCTGCTTATTTAACTTCTATGCAGAATGCATCATGTGAAATGGTGGGCTGGATGAAGCACAAGCTGGAATCAAGATTGCCGGGAGAAATATCAACAACCATAGATATGCAGATGATACCACTCTAATGGCAGAAAGTGAAGAGGAACTAAAGAGCCTCTTGGTGAAGGTGAAAGGGGGGAGTGAAAAAGCTGGCTTAAAATTAAACATTCGAAAGACTTAAGATCATGACATTTGGTCCCATCACTTCCTGGCAAATAGGGGAAATGTGGAAGCAGTGACAGATTTTCTATTTTGGGGCTCTAAAATCACTGCAGACGGTGATTGCAGCCATGAAATTAAAAGGCGCTTGCTCCTTGGAAGAAAGCTATGACAAACCTAGACAGCGTATTAATAAGCAGAGACATCACTTTGCTGACGAAGGTCTGTATGGTCAAAGCTATGGTATTTCCAGTCTGGATGTGAGAGTTGAACCATAAAAAAGACTAAGTGCCAAAGAATTGATGTTTTAAAATTGTGCTGCTGGAGAAGACTCTTGAGAGTCCCTTGGACTACAAGGAGATCAAATCAGTCAATCCTAAAGAAAATCAGCCCTGTATATTCATTGGAAGGAGTGATGCTGAAGCTGAAGCCCCAGTACTTTGATCACCTGATGCGAAGAGTCACCTCATTGGAAAAAATGCTGGTACTGGAAAAGATCGAGGGCAGAAGGAGAAGAGGGCGGCAGAGGATGAGATGGTTAGGTAGTATCACTGACTCAGACGTGAATTTGAGCAAATTCCAGGAGATAGTGAAGGACAGGGAAGCCTGACGTGCCGCAGTCCATGGGGTTGCAAAGAGTCAGACCCCACTTAGCAACTGAACAACAACAATCAGAGTGACAGTTGTCCTGTTGGTTTTTTTTTTTTTTTTTTTCACCTGTAGGAGAGCTCCTTAATCGAGACTGAGTTTGATAGAACAGATCTTAATGAAATCATCCTCCAATCGTGTCGTCCAGACCATCTGCCTCTCCACCCTGTCCTTACTACTCTCGTTCAGGAACACCAGGGTAGCCGTGACTCCACCTCTGGGCTTCTAAGAACACTGGGCACTGTTAATAATGAACACAGATTTTATGCCAGCTTGCAGTTTGCCAGAATAGACATTTAAATACGGAAGGAAGTATGTTTCCTTCCACCCGAAGGAGCAGTGACACACACTTCTTTTAAAACTTAATCTATAAATTTTTTTCTCTGGTATTGGGCTTACTTTCCTAATCACATGTTTTCATTGAATGTCCATGAAGGTTAACTTCTCTTCTTTACACACATCTGGGCCCATTGGCCGGTGAAGGAGGCGGCCCAGGAAGCCTCGCGGTCTCAGCCAGCAGGCGTGTAGGGTTTAGAGTCAGCTGTCAGTGTCAGATTTTCAAAATCACTTTCCTAGTGAAAGAGATGAGCTATAAATACATTTCCTAACACTTGAGGAACTTCTTGATTACATATAGCATCACCATCTTAACGACTCATGGCATTTTTACGTGGCATTTTCTAGCAGGGGCATATAGTTTTCAAACAATAAAATAGTGATTTTAGTGGGCAGTATCAGAGTTTGAACAAATGTCCACAGTTCCGTGAGCTCCATTGCAGTCAAGATAGAGAATGGTCTGGAACTTTCCTGGTGGTCCAGCTGTTAAGCTACCTTGCTTCCAATGCAGGGGGCCTGGGTTCAATCCCTGGTCAGGAAACTAGATCCCACATGCTGCAACTAAGAGTTTGCATGCCCCAACTAAAGATCCCTTATGCCGCAACTAAGACCTGGCACAGCCAAAGAAATTAAAAAATAAACATTCAAACTTACTTTTTTTTAAAGATATAGACTGTTCTCATCACCCCAGAAGGTTCCCTTGTATAACTCTGTACCCTATCCCCTGGTGACCAGCATCCATCCCCTGTCCTTGTACTTACACCATTTCTCTTCCATTGTTTAAGCAGCCGTGCGTTTGCGTGGCTGAGGTCCTGCCTAGCCACACCGCATGCTCCATCTTCATCACTTGTTTTGGTGACTGTCTGCTGGGAGCCTTCCGTGTCATTGCTGCCTCTCCCCCACAGCACCGTTCCAGTTTGCATAGATGCGTCTCTCTTATTGGACGTGCGTGATTGTGATTTTTTTTCTTAGAATTTTTACCTTTTTCTGCCCTCAGTGAGAGGACAGCAGTCATGACTGGTTCTTCTAGTTGGTCCTGTCAGCCCCACTTCCGGACATCAGGCGAAAGAGAAAGGTTTCCTGCCCCAGGTCAGATCAGCGTGAATTCCACCCCTGGGCGGGGACCTCATGATGCAGTGACTGCAACTCAATTGGGTTAGAATGAGCTGCCCACTCACCCCTTCTCAGCCTCCTTCTCGGAAACTCTCCTGTGCAAGAGTACTCTGCCCTCTTTAGACCATGTGTGCTAGGGAAGGTGAGTGAGATACGGGATTTTGGTTTCAATTGTCCCCATCTCTTCCTGATGCTCTTCCACGGATTCCCCAGAGAGCAGGTGTGGGCAAGAGCAGAGGCTGAGCCAGAGGGCATGTCCCAAGACCATACCCTGCTTCCGTGCTGCTCGCTCTCTGCTCTTTCTGTTCTAGTTTTGGTATAACTGAAAATTTCACATCCGCTTACGTTTCTAATCTCTTGTTATCTGACGAAGACTCAGAAAATGCATGCAAATATTTGTAGCGGTGGTCTCCATTTTTCCTTCTGCCTTTTGCAGCCTTATTGCTGGGTTTTGATCAGAAAGAGGTGTGCTTTTTCCTAGTAACTGAAGGCATGAGCAAGTCACAGTCCTGGAGGGTCTTGCTTTGTGGGTGGCCCCAGCGTGTTTTGATGGGTGTTGTAATGGGTCCTGAGTGTCAACACAAGCTGCACAGAGACAGGAGTGGAGGTGGTGGTGAGAACTGGTGGCCCCTGTCCAGCCCTGACAGGCTGCCTTGTGGGGTTTAGAGAAATCAGTCTCCTGGGCCAGGATATCATGAACATACATTCGCTTGGAACATCCCTGTTACAGAATCCAAGCTCATACTGCTCAGTGCATGAGCAGCCAGTCAAATCGAGAGACAGTTGGTGGGGCAGGAATAGCCACTTTATTTGGAAAGCCAGTAGGTCGAGAAAATAGTGGACCCAAAGAACCATCTTCTCTCAGTTAGAATTCAGGCCTTTTTTGTACTAAAAGTGGAGGGAATGAAGGCAAGCATTTCCTGGTTCCAGTCAGCCTGCAGAGGGAATGTGTTAATTTCTTCCTTCCTGCAGCCGTTCACAGGTGAGCCTGGTCAGGATGTTTCCTGTGAGCTAAACAAAGGTATTTCAGCTTACTGTTCATTACCTGAGAGGCAGGGTTCCCAGGGATGGGCCGTGATGTGTGATTTAAGCTTATAGGCAACGTCCCTTTAGTGATTAACTTGTGGGTGCTTGTGTGCTAAGTCGCTTTAGTCATGTCTGACTGTGCAGCCCAGTGGACTGCAGCCCCCAGGCTCCTCTGTCCATGGGATTTTCCAGGCAAGAATACTGGAGTGGGTTGCCATTTCCTACTCTAGGATATCTTCCCGACCCAGAGAGTGGACCCGTGTCTTCACGTCTCCTGCATTGCAGGCGGATTCTTGACCACTAGTACCACCTGTAATAGAAAACAAAGGTTCTTCTCTATTATATCCCTAAATCTGAGAACTCACAAGAGCATCAGTAATTCTTTTTTAGAGTCTACACAGCCAGGATCTCCCTCTGTGTTCCATGGACCCTGGTCATCCTCCTCCGCCCCCAGACTCCGGTGGGGATACCAGGAGGGCTAGAGGTACTGCCCCCCAGAGCAAGCACCTGCCCTGGGGTGGCTATTTAAACCTAAATTCAAATGCAGTAGAAGCAGAAGTCTAGTTCCTCAGGGGCACTAGGCACTGCCACCTGGAAGGCAGTTACAGAACATTTCTGTCATTGCAAAAGTTTTGTTGACAGTGCGTGGGCAGGAGCCATGGCGAAACTGGGCTCGGCATGGGGCCTGACCGTCGTGGGTTCCCCCATTCTTGTCACGTGAGCCAGTGAGAGGGTAGAGAATTCGCTGTGGGCTCTAGGATGCCTTTTTTTTCCCCCCTTGAAGTCATCAGTGTGTGTGGAGGGTGTGCATCTGTTCCCACTGGACTGGCTTCTGTGAAGAGGGCACATTTCCTTGACTGGTGCCAGCCCTGCATCAGACTGGCTCCAGTTCTCCGTGCCCAGTTTCCTCATCTGTGAAATGGGGATGCTCATGGGCATGAATGGGTAAAACTCTGAGAACAGTGTTTGGAGGGTTGGATTTGCCCCCAAGAGATGGCAGTTGTCAACACTGTCATTGTCACCTCCAATGGGGCATGTGCGCCCTCCACTGGGCTGGGCAGCACAGAGGAGCTTCTGGACCTTCTCCCCCAACCCTGTCTTTTGAAGCCGCAGGCGCCCCAGAGAACAGCACCCCGGTGGAGGCAGAGCCCAGCCAGTGGGCGTGCAAGGTGTGTTCAGCCACCTTCCTGGAGCTGCAGCTGCTGAATGGTAAGGGGCAGGCGCCTGCTGGGCCAGACGCCAGGGAGTCCCCGGCTGTGTTCACCCAGACGCGCACTGTAACTTTTATCGGGGAGGATGCCAGGATTCCCCTGGCTCTGCTCCTGACCTGTGTCCCGCGGGCCTCTTCCCAGGGATCTGTGCTTTGGCTTGAAGTCCTCTGCGTGTCTGGCGCTGAGGGATCTTGTTTTCTTTTCGCCAGCTCAGCAGAGTAGTTCAGTTGGGGAGGAGGGTAATGGGGGCTGTCTCTGTTTTTGTGACCCAAGTGTTTTCAGCTGGTGGATTCATCATAAGCATCTTCTGCAGAGCACCTGTTGGGCCACTTGGAACAATCCAAGAGCGGCGCCCCAGCCGGCCAGCAGGAGTCGGCCCCAGAGAAGGAAGCAGATGTGCCCCGGGGGGAACCTGCTGAGGTTCCCAAGACTGTCAGTGCCACCAAAGAGCAGAAGAAAAAGCCTCGAAGGGGAAGAAAACCCAAAGCATCCAAACCGGAGCAGCCTCTAGTCATTGTTGAAGGCAAGGAGCCGGCAGGTGAGGGCGGTCCTGGGGGAGGAGCCAGCTTGGGGGCGTGGTCCTGGGGGAGGAGTGATGATAGCGGGGAGGGGCCTGAGGCCATATTGCCTCCTTGCCAGGTAGGAACGGGGAAGGCAATGGCACCCCACCCCAGTACTCTTGCCTGGAAAATCCAATGGACGGAGTAGCCTGGTGGGCTGCAGTCCATGGGGTCGCTAACAGTCGGACAGACTGAGCGACTTCACTTTCACTTTTCTCTTCCATGCATTGGAGAAGGAAATGGCAACCCACTCCAGTATTCTTGCCTGGAGAATCCCAGGGATGGGGGAGCCTGGTGGGCTGCCGTCTATGGGGTCACACAGAGTCAGACACGACTGAAGTGACTTAGCAGCAGCATCAGCAGCCAGGTAGGAAAACCTGGCCCAGAGTCTACATGGAGGTGCTGTCTAAGCCCTGCTCTTGCTGTGAACCAGCTCTTTCGAGTACAGCTTACTCCCAGTGCCCTTGGTAGAGTGCGTGGGCTGTGAACTTTGATAGGCGGGTTCCCCAGTGTAGGCGGTCATCTGGACAGAACATTTCCATCTCCTCAGCCACCCATCCTGGGAGCTCTGTGCTCAGCACCTTCCGGGCCACATGTGGAGAAGACTCTCCCACGTTGGCCTTCCTTCGGTGCCGAGCCATGTCGGTCCATCCTGTGGGTGCTGCAGTGTCTGCTCCCTGTCTGCCGTGAATGGGGCATGCACCTGCACTCTGGGCCATGGCTAAAGGTGTTACTCTGACTCTCTAGTAGCTTCAGTTGAGTTTGGAGGGAACTTGGTCTCTCAGGTGAGGGGTCCCCACGAGGCCATGTCCCCTCAGCCCCCATGGCCTCACCAGAAGTGCCACCAGCCTCCTGGTGGGTCTGGCACATAAGGACCAGACTTGATGCTCAGACACTTGTGAGTCCCCTCACTGCCTTCCTCACTGACCACCCACTGGGCAATTTTTCTTCTTGTTGTCTGCTGTAGCCTAGGATTTCTTTGTGAGTGACAAGAAATTCTTGTTCTCTCTCAGAATTAAAGCGAATTCAGAGGAGCAGCCCTCAGATAATATTCTCAGGAAACGTGGTTTAAGCCTCCCCTGGACAGTCTCTGTCCTTCTCTATAAACAAGAGAAAAGACAGAAAGAAGGGAAAAGCTTATTAAGTGATTGTTTCACTAATTATTAGTTGCGTTAGGAAGACACATCATAGTAGGTGAGGTCGATAAACCTTTTCGTGTAATCTTGCCATATTTCATTTGTCCAGAGGGTCAGTCCTGGGTCCCTATTACTGTGATCATTTGATATTTAACTCTTAGAGAAAATGACTATTTGCTTTTGACCATACCATGACTTGTGTAAGTACAGAAATTGATATTCCTAAATCTCTGTCAGGATGAGTTTAATAAGTTACGAGACGCTGCTGTATATCAAAGGGTTTCGTTGTAGGTGGTATGAAAAGGGATTGAAACGGAGCCATGACTCCTGTGGTTTTAAAAAGAATCACAGATTCCAACTCCGGTTTTGAGTTAAGAATAACATTTTTCTCTTTCAATCTGCAGGCAAATGTGTGGATTCTAAAGTATTGCTGTTTCTGTTCCTCTGTCAATCTGTGACCCGTGTCTACAGCATCGGCCTGGCTGCGGCCCTTTGGGCCTAGGTTCAGCTGTGTTCTGTCCACAGCTTGTCTTGTCCCCTCCTTGCAGAGCAAGTGACAGAGATCGTGACCGAGGTCGAGCCCGTGACTGCGACGCCAGACGAGCGGATCATGGAGCTTGTTCTGGGAAAGCTGGCCGCCACCCCCAGCGACACCAGCTCAGTGCCAAAGTAAGTCCCAGCATGGCACTCAGCCTGGCTTCACGGGCAACAGTATGTGGCGGCTAATCCACGTCAGTGGGAAAGCCTGACGAGAGGGGATGGTTTACTTCTTACGGGAAATGCACATGCGTGGGGAGCAGCAGGAATGTCCCGGAGCTCAGGGAGTTAGTAGTGCAGCCTCTGTGAAAATAGATGAAAAAGCCTTTTTGTTGTAGTAAAATACACATAGTATACAGTTTATCATCTTAGCCATTTTTAAGTCTGGTTCAGTGGTTTCAAATACATTCACGTCTTTGTGCAACCTTCCATCCATCTCCAGAATTTTTTCATCTTCCCCAAGATGAAACTCCATCCTTATGAAATACTAACCCCCCATCTTCCCCTCTCCGGCCACTGGCACCCACTATTCTGCTTTCTGTCTCTGCGAAGACCTTATAGGAGGTACTCGTGTCTCTCAGGACCTCATATAAATGGATCACACATGTTTGTCCTTTTGTGACTGGTTTACTCCACTTAGCGTAATGCCCTCGAGGTCCATCCATGTTGCAGCAGGTATTGGAGTGTCCTTCTGGTTTAAGTCGGAATACTGCTCCATCATGCGGGAGGACCGCACTTGGTTCATCCACTCCTCCACCAGCTGATACTTGTGTTGTGCCTAACAAGGCTGCTATGATGGAACAGTTTGTATCTGAACTTCTGTAAATTTAATATTCTGCATTTGTCTTCTTTTTATGAATAAGGAAAATGTTTATATTTTAGCTATTATTCTTGGTAATTTTTTGCCCTGAAGTTGAATAAGCCTGTGACAGTTTTTCAGGTCCTTTTTGGAGTGCATCCATCAGTGTCAAAGCATGCCTGGTCCTAGACAGTCCAGGAAGCTGTGCAGAAACAGAGCAGAGCAGTGTCAGAAATGGTGAGCGTGACCTGCTTACTCATGCTGCATCTTAGTGCCCAGAGGATTTCGGTAACTTACTGCTAGAAACACACTTAATAGGGAAAAGAAGTTTGAAAAAATCAGGTTCAGGGAAGATATGAAACAGGGTAGAGGCAAGTGAAGAAAGCCGAAGAGATGGGGTCACTCTGGCCAACACACTAACTGAGGTCCAGGCTTCTGGTGACCAGAGTTAATGCCGAGGGAGATGAATGGCTGGTGTGGAAAAAGCTGAGTGATGCCACTGCACGTTCAGGGTGTCTCCCTTCCAGAGACATTCAGGGTGTCTCCCTTATCCAGAAGCCCCAAAGCTGGAGGACACCTGGGCCCAACACTCCCCTCCAGTGTCGAGCTAGGAAGGTTCGACAGGCACTCTTTCCAGGACAACTAACCTTGAACTTCTCTCCCCGATGACCCTGCCTCCCATCCGCCTCAGCAGCCTGTGTGTCTCTCCCGCAGGTTCCCGCATCACCAGGGCGGCACCATCACCCTCAAGAGGAGCCTGATCCTCTCGAGCCGGCACGGCATCCGGCGGAAGGTGGTGCGACAGCTGGGTGAGCACAGGCGGGTGTACCAGTGCAGCATCTGCAGCAAGGCCTTCCAGAACAGCAGCAACCTGAGCAGGCACGTGCGCTCGCACGGTGAGTCCCTGCCGCCACCACGTCCGCCCCGGGGGCCAGGCGGCGGCCCCAGGTGGGCACCGCAGTCTCGGTGTGCCTGGAGGAGTGACACGCTCATCACCGTCTGGTCCTTAGGTGACAAGCTGTTTAAGTGCGAGGAATGTGCCAAGTTGTTCAGCCGCAAGGAGAGCCTGAAGCAGCACGTCTCGTATAAGCACAGCAGGAACGAGGTGGGTGACGGAGGAAAGCAGAGCAATGATGGCTGGAGAGTCCTGGGCAAGGGGAGTGGGGAGAGGGAGCCGGAGGGGCCGAGATAGGCTGGGGCCTGGCGGGGTGCTGCCGGGGATCGGGGAGGAGCCAGAGGCCAATGTGGGCACTGAGGTCACCTGGACGCTTCTCTTTCCAGGGCAATGGGTCAGCCAGGCACGGTTCGTGTTTCTAAGCTGGGTGGGAGGGTAGCAGAGGGAGGGACTGTGAGAAATGACATTGCTGGAGCAGCCCCCTTGAGAGAGGGCATCCCAGCAGACCTTCTATTGCCCCCCAACCCTGCCTCCTCCCACCAGGTCGACAGCGAATACAGGTACCGGTGTGGCACCTGCGAGAAGACCTTCCGCATCCAGAGCGCGCTGGAGTTTCACAACTGCCGCACAGGTGAGCGGCCCGCCCAGCGCTGAGGCGCAGGTACCTGGCGGGGTGGGAACCAGGTGCTTTAGCAGGGGGTGAAGGTGAATTTAGCTGGTAACCTCACCTTTAAGATTCTGCTCCATTTGGTTTGCTTTCAAGCAGCTGCTATGCTAAGACATGCAGGTGGAGAGTTCCCGTTTAAAAGAGAATTTATTTTATTTCCTACTGTTCATCAAAAGCAGCTACATATGGTTGCATTTGTGGCTTCCCTGGTGGCGCTAGTGGTAGAGAATCCTCCTGCCAGTGCACGAGATGCAGGTTCCATCCGCGGGTCGAGAAGATCCTCTGGAGGAGGGCCTGGCCACCCACTCCAGTATTCTTGCCTGGAGAATCCTATGGACAGAGGAGCCTGATGGGCTACAGTCCATGGGGCCGCCAAGAGTTGGACACAATTGAGCGACTGAGCATGCACATGGCTGCGTTTGAGACTGGGGAGGTTTCATCCTCACCAGGAATGTTGAGCGGCCGAGGAGGGTTTGTTCAGGGACCAAGGAAGAAGTACGTGCCGAGGTAGGGTTACGGCTGGAGGAGTGGGCTTCTGCCTCCTTATCGATAGGACCTTCCTCAACCGTCCACCCTCCTCCCGCCATGGACCCACCCGTGTCCAGCAAAGGCTTGGCTGCTCCCTCTTACCGATTGGTTTTGCTCTGAGCCTGCCTCTGTCCCTGGTCTCCACTCATGACCTGGACCTTCGTCTGCTTGTGTGTGGCTGATGCCATATGCTCAGACCAGCCTGTGGCCAGGATGGGTTGCTTGGCCTAGCCAAGCATCCTGAGCTCAGTGTCTGGCCAGCTCACAGCTAGTGAGCACACATGATGTACATAAATCCCTGAGGATGGTCAGGAGACGGCTGTGCAGGGCTCAGCCGGTTGGGGGTGGCCTCTGTCTGGCGCCCTGTGGGTGAAGGCTCGCTGCCCCCATCCCCACCCTGGGAGGATGGGCACCGGGGAGGGTCACTGTTGTCTTTTTGGCCCCTCTTGGAATCATGGCACCTGGGTGGGGGGTGGGAGGGGGTACTGGTGGCAGCCGGCTTAGACACTTCCCAAGTTAGCACTTAATTCCGAATCCCCTTTCCACTAACCCTCCATGAGGGTCCCTGTTCACTCTGTGACTCTGTGCTGGTTCTTGTTAAGGTGCTAGCCAGTCCTCATCTTGGGGCATCCTTACCCATCACATCCACCATCGCTGCCCACCCTGCCGGCGCCTGCTCCTGCAGGCCCTGCTCTGTCCGTTTGTTTGATTCGTGTGCTTGCTCCACGCTGCGGGCTTCTGTTGGGAACAAGGCTGTTTCCTCCCCGCACGGTGGGGCTTTTCTGAAGTGGCAGGTGAGTCTTGCCTCACTTGAGCTCAGACTACCCTGCAGTGTCAGTCACGGGGTGAAGTGGACTTGGGAGCCTCCAGGTGGATCCATGTGATGTGCCCCGCCACCTGCAGTCTGCAGTCCAGTGTGCCCCAAACCTGGGGAAACCCACCAATTTTTGATGTCATATCAGTCAGATTGTTCACTTAGGATGGCCTTCTTGCTATTCTCTGGAACTCTGCATTCACTTAGGAGCATCTTTCCTGTTCTCCTTTGCCTTTCACTGTTCTTCCTTTCTCAGATATTTGTAAGGCCTTCTCAGACAACCACTTTGCCTTCTTGCATTTCTTTTTCTTGGGGATGGTTTTGGTCACCACCTCCTGCACAATGTTACAAACTGTCCGTCGTTCTGTCTGCCTGTTACTGTCTATCTATCTGTAGTTCTGTCTGTCACTCTGTCTACCAGATCTAGTCCCTTCAGTCTATTCGTCACCTCCACTGTATAATCATAAGAGATTTGATTTAGGTCATACCTGAATGGCCTAGTGGTTTTCCCCACTTTCTTCAATTTGAGCCTGAATTTTGCAGTAAGGAGCTGATGATCTGAGCCACAGTCAATTCCAGGTCTTGTTTTTGCTGACTGTATGAACAATGCAAAGAAATAGGGGAAAGCGATAGAATGGGAAAGACTAGACATCTCTTTAAGAAAATTGGAGAGATCAAGGGAACATTTCATGCAAAGATGGGCACAATAAAGGACAAAAACAGCAAGGACCTAACAGGAGCAGAAGATATTAAGAAGAGGTGGCAAGAGTACACAGAAGAACTGTACAAAAAAGGTCTTAACGACCCAGATAACCACAATGGTGTGATCACTTACTTAGATCCAGACATCCTGGAATGTGAAGTCAAGTGGGCATTAGGAACCATCACTATGAACAAAGCTAGCAGAGGTGATGGAATTCCAGCTAAGCTATTTCAAATTCTAAAAGATGATCCTGTGAAAGTGCTGGACTCAATATGCCAGCAAATTTGGAAAACTCAGCAGTGTCCACAGCACTGGAAAACGTCAGTTTTCATTCCAATCCCAAAGAAGAATAATGCCAAAGAAAGTTCAAACTACCACACAATTGCACTCGTTTCACATGCCAGCAAGACTATGCTCAAAATCCTTCAAGTGAGGCTTGTACAGTATGTGAACCGAGAACTTCCAGATGTACAAGCTAGATTTAGAAAAGGCAGAGGAACCAGAGATCAAATTACCAACATATGCTGGATCATAGAAAAAGCAAGGTAATTAAAAAAAAAAAATCTGCTTCATTGACTAAGCGAAAGCCTTTGACTGTGTGGATCACAACAAACTGAAGAATATTCTTAACGAGATGGGAATACAAGACCATCTTACCTGTCTCTTGTGAAACCTGTATGCAGGACAAGAAGCAACAGTTAGAACTGGACATGGAACCATGGACTGGTTCCATATTGGGAAAGGTGTACATCAAGGTTGTATAGTGTCACCCTGCATATTTAACTTACATGCAGAGTACATCATGTGAAATGTAGGGCTGGATGAAGCACAAGCTGGAATCAAGATTGCCAGGAAAAATATCAACCTCAGATATGAAGATGTTAGCAGTCTAAAGCCAGAAAGTGAAGAGGAATTAAAAAGCGTCTTGATGTAGGTCAAAGAGGAGATTGAAAAAAGCTGGCTTAAAACTCAGCATTCAAGAAACTAAGATCTGGGCATTCAGTCCTGTCACATGACAAATAGATGGGGAAACCACGGAAACAGTGTCAGATTTAATTTTCTTGGGCTGCAGAATCGGTACGGATGGTGATTGCAGCCATGAAATTAAAAGACACTTGCTCCTTGGAAGAAAAGCTATGACAAACCTAGACAGTGTATTAAAAAGCAGAGAGATTACTTTGCTTACAAAGGTCCATCTAGTCAAAGCTATGGTTTTTCCAGTGGTCATGTATGGATGTGAGAGCTGGAGTATAGAGAAGACTGAGCACCAAAGAACGGATGCATTCAAACCAGGATGCTGGAGAAGACTCTTGAGACTCCCTTGGACTGCAAGGAGATGCAAATAGTCCATTCCTAAAGGAGAAAAGTCCTGAATATTCATTGGAAGAACTGATGCTGAAGCTGAAGCTCCAATACTCTGGCCACCTGATGCGAAGAACTGACTCACTGAAAAAGACCCTGATGCTGGGAAAGATTGAAGGCGGGAGCAGAAGGGGACGACAGAGGATGAGATGGTTGGATGGCATCACTGACTCAACCGACATGAGTTTGCGCAAACTCTGGGAGATAGTGAAGGACAGGGAAGCCTGGTGTGCTGCAGTTCATAGGGTCGCAAAGAGTGGAACACATGTTAGCCTTAGCAACCAAGCAATAGTCATTTGGGCCACAGCTGACCTTGGTGCCCAGTGGGACGATGGCGCCCCATGTGGCCACGCTCAGTTCTGCATGAGTGCACTGAGTGAGTGGAGGGTGACACAGGTCCTGTTTGGTGAGACTGGCTCAAAGCCGAGGAAGAGAAGTTGTCCTTTTTTTATCTTTATTTCTCTGGACACAAATGAAACAGAATGTATGAAGACAAAGCAGCAGTTGCTACACGTCAGCAGAAAATTCTGTTAAAACAGACGCTTGTGGTTCTTTGTTATAAAGCAGTACCAGAGCAGTAGTGGATTGAAGTGTAATGTCTCTGTAATTTCAAACGTTAGAAGTTGTGAATGGAAAACAAAGGATAAACTGGGAACTGAGCTGATTTGTGTAATATATATTTGCACCATTATACTTTTGTATAGTATTCAGATTAGGAGAATGTATCTTCCATAGGCTGTTAAGTCAGGGATTTGTGTGAGCTTTGAAATGAGGATTTCTTGGGCTTTTCTCAAGGTTTTGCTCAGCGGAGCCTGTCCTGGGTGTGAGGAGGCATAAGTCTAACTCTTGTAAATGGCCCTCATCTGCTCTCAGCCTCTGTGAGGGAGCTAGAGAAGAGCTGAGGTTCACGTCTAGGCCATCAGGCAAGACAGGGCCACCTGGGCTCCCATGCAGCCAGGCCCCTGGAAATCCCCCATCCCATCTCCTGCACACCTACCCTTCACCAGAGCCTGCATGTCAAGCTGCACTTGCAGGCTTGCAAGCCTTGGAGTTGCCTGTCCTTGAGACCAAAGAAAGTCCAGAGACAGCGACAGAAACATTACCTTACACGTCAGAAACATAGGTTCTGAAGCCACGGTTGCCTCTGCTATACACACATACACACACACACCCCATTTATAGGGGGAGATTGCCTCTGCTGTACACACACCCCCCCCATTTATAGGCGGAGATTGCCTCTGCTGTACACACACATGCACACACACACACGCACACACATCCCATATATAGGGGGAGATTGCCTCTGCTGTACACACACACACACCCCATTTATAGTGGGAGATTGCCTCTGCTGTATACACACACACACCCCATTTATAGGGGGAGATTGCCTCTGCTGTACACACACACACCCCATTTATAGGCGGAGATTGCCTCTGCTGTACACACACACACCCCACTTATAGAGGGAGACTGCCTCTCTGTACACACACACACCCCACTTATAGAGGGAGACTGCCTCTCTGTACACACACACACCCCATTTATAGGGGGAGATTGCCTCTGCTGTACACACACACACCCCATTTATAGAGGGAGACTGCCTCTCTGTACACACACACACCCCACTTATAGAGGGAGACTGCCTCTCTGTACACACACACACCCCATTTATAGGGGGAGATTGCCTCCAGGTTGGCTTGTCAGTTACCAGAGTCCAGCAGCTGGGGCACACCCCTTCCAGCCCCTCAGGTTAACAGCCAGGACCAGCACAGGGCAGGTGTTTCCCTTGAATGAACCAGCAGGTGGAGTCTTCCTGGCCTAAGGATGAGGGCAGTCCCTGAGGGCAAGTGGTTCATGTGAGTGGAGGTGAGACAGATGCTGGTCAAGCAGGAGGTGGACAGAGAGCCGGAGGACGGCCGTCCCACGTGGCCTGACCACACACCATGTAATAGGTATTCGTCCTCAGTTGCTGCATTTCATCAAAAGACCAGTGTAGACCTCGAGGGCAGCAGGGTTATGGGTGGGAGAAGGTTGTCCTTGAGCGCCTGTCTGGATTCCTGAACTGGTGACACGTGGATGCCACGGCGGGAAAAGCCGCCTGAGCGGACAGCCTGGCCTGACAGCTGCTCCAGCTCCACTATCGCTGGGCAGAGGCCACCTCCGTGGGTTGGGAAAGGTTGGAAATGGGTCGTCTCCATTGGCTGGGAGGGACTCGTTAGGGAGAGAGGGAGCTGAAGTCCAAGGGCTGCACTGCACTTTTCACCTGTCGGGTTCCATCTGGGGCTCATGGGGCCAACCTGCCCGGGAGGGACACTCACCTGTGTGGTCTGGGAGGCCCAGGATGGCTGGGGCCTCCAGTGATCTGACGGGATAGCGCTGTAAGGTGTCGCTCAGTCGTTCAGTTGTGTCTGACTCTGCGACCCCGTGGACTGCAGCACGCTAGGCCTTCCTGTCCTTCACTGTTTCCCAGGGTTTGCTCAGACTCATGTACACTGAGTCAGTGATGCCATCCAGCCATCTCATCCTCTGTCATCCCCTTCTCCTCCTGCCCTCAATCTTTCCCAGCATCAGGATCTTTTCCAGTGAGTCGGCTCTTCACATCAGGTGGCCAAAGTGTTGGAGCGTCAGCTTCAGCATGCTGGAAGGTGTGGCCCTTCACTAAGCAGGATGGCAGATGCCCTGGTCTTGTTCCTAAGAATCAATGCTAGGGAAATCTAGTTGGGGAAAAAAAAAAGTTACCAAGAACTACTAAATTGTCTGCAATATCAAAAATAATGAAGAAAATTGTGATACATGAACTGAGTAGAATATTATGCAGCCATTAAAATAAGTCTGAAAGTCTTTGCCTGCTGAGTGCATGTGCTGGGCACACATGCACAAACCCGTGTACAGGGCATTGTGTGGACACGCCTGGACCTCACGGGGCTGCACACTGGGATCAGGAGAGAAGTTAACTGCTGAGTCTGGAGCTGATTGGGTTGTAACAACTGAGGGTGCTGCTGGCGTCTGGGGCAGGGGAGGCCAGGATGCTGCTCAGCATGCAGACCATGGGACACCACCCCCACCCCCGCCCATCCCCCTCCACTGTGATCCAGCCCAAGTGTCTGCTGTGCACAGGCTGAGATTCTGGGATGGGGGTCCATTGTGAAGCAAAACGAGAACCCCAGTCAGAATCAATGTGGAAAATGAAACTTTAACTCTGGGATTGGTGCACTCAGCACAACTGACTCACCATGGGAAGTGGTCAGTGGGCTGTAACCAAGGGCTCAGAAATGAGTGTGATACAGAGCATCCTCTGGCCCTCGCTCCGGGGCAGGAAGCACACTGTCGTGCCCACCCATGCAGGCGACACGGGACAGGGCTCCTGGGCTCTAGGAGGGCCAGTGGATAGCGGGGACTTCCTTCTTGGGCTGGTTTAGGTAACAGACCCTGGCAGGTACGCATCTTGGCAGGAGCAGGGTGGGTATGGGGATTACGGGATGACACAAGATGGGGGAGCAGGGGACCCGTCTGAGAGGACAGTGCAGGCCAAGACCCCCTGGCGGAGGCCCGGTGGGCAGGACCAAGGTGGACAGCTGAAGAGAGGCCAGGGCCTCGCAGGTCCCCAGATGGCCCCTCTGCTTGCGCTCGTGGGGAGCAGATCCTCAGGGCTAGGGGGCTCGGCAGGAGGGCTGAGGGGGTGCCCTGCTTGCCTGGAAGGAGAGAGCAGGGTGGGGACTGTCAGAGGCCCTGGTGGGCAGTTTGGCCACCTTTGGGAAGGAACTGGGGGTGAGGCTGGGATACTGCTGCTGCTAAGTCACTTCAGTCGTGTCTAACTCTGTGCAACCCCATAGACGGCAGCCCACCAGGCTCCCCCATCCCTGGGATTCTCCAGGCAAGAATACTGGAGTGGGTTGCCATTTCCTTCTCCAATGCATGAAAGAGAAAAGTGAAAGTGAAGTCGCTCAGTCTGTCCGACTGTTAGCGACCCCATGGACTGCAGCCCACCAGGCTGCTCCTGGATTTTCCAGGCAAGAGTACTGGGGTGGGGTGTGGCTGTCGGTATTTCCAGAGGCTTCATTAGGGAGATGGAAGGTATATGTCTCCTAAAGGGGCTCTAGGAACAAGGCAGTCTTTTTACAGGTGGGAGAAACTGGGGATGTCTGTGTGCAATGGGGGAGGAGCCCGTGGAGGGCCAGGTGGGAGAGAAGGGGCAGGTGATAGTTGGGCTCTGGGGGAGCAGTGGGGGGCTGAGCCTGGGTGGAAAGCGGGGGTGGGGGCTGCGGTCAGGTTAGGGGCCTCTTGCTTCGCTAGGCATCCCCAGATGCTGTCGATGTGTGTCCTGGGGGTGAGGGCGTGGGCGGGGCGGTAGCTCTGTCTGCTCTGCACATGGCTCAGGCCTGGCTGGGCAGGGTGTCTTCTCAGTTCAGGTGGTGGCAGCTGTGCCTTTTCCTGGCTCTGCCCTTCCCCTGGGCATCGCTGCTGGCCCCAGGGCAGTGCGCGCTCAGTGTCAACGCACCTAAAGGCTGCTTCCTTTCCCTACCTCCTCGACAGATGACAAGACCTTCCAGTGTGAGATGTGCTTCCGGTTCTTCTCCACCAACAGCAACCTCTCCAAGCACAAGAAGAAGCACGGGGATAAGAAATTCGCCTGTGAGGTCTGCAACAAGATGTTCTACCGCAAGGACGTCATGCTCGACCACCAGCGGCGGCACCTGGAAGGTGAGCGCACCTGTGGGCATGGGGCGACGCCACCCCGCCCCTGTGGGTGCCTGCTGTAAGGGCTGCCTGACAGGAACTGGCACAGCCTCAGAGGTCCTGCGGGGAACCGTCACGTCACGTGTCAGTGGGAACTGGAGCCATCCCAAACCCTCCACGGGGTGCTGAGCATTCCACGGGGCGCGGGGAGGATATCAGGGAATCTGGACTCTGTGGGACTGAATGGTCTCAGTCACCCAAACACAGCTTTTCCAAGGAGTTTAATGCTGAGGAAATGCTTCCGATATAAGTAGGGAAAAGACGGGGTATGAAGTGTCACATGGGGTATGCTTGCAGCCATGTGGGTGGAGCAGAGTGTTGCAGGATGGGGTGTGCTTGCAGCCATGTGGGTGGAGCAGAGCGCTGCAGGAGGATGCTGTTGGGGCCACGAGTGACCCCCTCATCTACCTCTGCTTGTCGAGGGGCCCTGATGACCCTTGCCAAGTCCGTTGTGCCTGGGGCTGCCCTTCCTGTGGGGGGCTCACGAGAGGCCAGCACAAGACAAAGGTGCACTTAAGTGGGGTCAGTAATGAGGTGGGACGTGGCAGGGCAATTGAGGGAAGGAGGCAAGACAGGAAGTGAGGTCTGTGTGCGGGGGACCCCGCAGGGCAGACTCGACGGGAAGGCCAGGGCACCAAAGAGAAGAAGGAGACCTGGTTCCCTGGGCCACAGGTGTGTCCTGAGCACGCACCTCACCTGAGGCTTTCTCCAGGAACCTGCTCTGACAGATCCTTTTTTTAAGTGGCATTTCAACTTTAGTGGCTCAGATGTAAAGAATCCACCCGCGATGCTGGAGACCCAAGTTTGATCCCTGTTTTGGGAAGATCCCCTGGAGGAGGGCATGGCAACCCACTCCAGTATTCTTGCCTGGAGAATCCCCATGGNTTTCTCCAGGAACCTGCTCTGACAGATCCTTTTTTTAAGTGGCATTTCAACTTTAGTGGCTCAGATGTAAAGAATCCACCCGCGATGCTGGAGACCCAAGTTTGATCCCTGTTTTGGGAAGATCCCCTGGAGGAGGGCATGGCAACCCACTCCAGTATTCTTGCCTGGAGAATCCCCATGGACAGAGGAGCCTGATGGGCCGCAGTCCATGGGACACAGAGTCGGACATGACTGAGTGACTAAGCACAGCACAGCACAATCCTAATTTTCATTCTACAGGCCATTGCTCTCTTGCCAACCGGCCTCTGTAAGCAGCACTCACTGAACAGAGCACCTTATTTAAAAAAAAAAAATCACTTTATAAAGAATTACGAATGGAGTATATGCCTGTTGGGGGAAAAAGATAACAAACTCGTATGTGAAGCCTGACCACTGCACACAGCTGTGTCATCGTGGCTTTTAATACATGCCTGATCACGTCCTGCCTCACGTTTGCATCCTGCCTTTTTACCTGGCCCTTCCTCCCCTGGTTCATAAGCTCCACCACTCCCTCTGTGATCTGGGGCTGCTCTGAGGGCCTGGTGTCCACTTAGTGACTAGGTGGCCTTAGGCACGCCCCTGGGCCTGTCTCCTCACCATCTGCGGTGGGGATGACCCTTCGCTGACCCGCTGGCCTCGTTGAACTGGACCCTGATTATCCAGCCCCAGGGGGGCCCCTAAGAGCCGCCATTACCTGGAGAAGGCAGGTGTTTCCTGATTGATAGATGTGTGGGTTTCATTATACAACTTTTATCTCACAACGTTTTACAGCTGACATAGCTCAGATCATTTTCCTTGGGAACGAGCGAATACTGTGTGGCTGTTCATGGCCTTTCCTTCTATATGGAAGTGTAAACCACACCCGCTTCATACCTGCATGCTTTACCCACTGGGAACTATTTGTCTCCAGATCACCTTGCCAGCCAAGTTTGAGCCTGGCTCTGTGTTCTCATGGTTTATGCAAGTATGAATATTACTATCTTTTTAATAAGTATGCCCGCCTACTCTCAGCTGCCTCAAAGAATCCCACCGTTGTCTTGAGCCTTTAGGTTGAGCACAAATGCCTTCCTTACCGGTAACGCATTCTGACTCCTCTGCGTTGTAAAACTCGCTGCCCTTGGATTTGCAAGTTTCAGGTGCGGCGGCGTTAAGGAGCCTGTGGCCTGGGCTCCTGCCGCATCGCCCGGGCTCCGTCTCCGAGCAGCAGGTGGCACTAGTGCGTCATGGACAAGAGACCCTGCTGGCTCCTTGGACCCACCCGTGGGCAGCCCTGACCTCCGCTGGCTGGGCGAGCCCCTGGTGGATGGCGGATGTCGGAAGGGACCAGGGCTCCCGCGTGCGGTGCGCGCTGACTCTGACTCTCGCGGGCCGGTGTTTCAGGAGTGCGGCGGGTGAAGAGGGAAGACGTGGAGGCCGGCGGCGGTGAGAACCTGGTGCGCTACAGGAAGGAGCCGTCTGGATGCCCGGTGTGCGGCAAGGTAACACGGGTCGGTGCGGGACCCGGGACCCAGAACCCAGCTCACCTTTTCCTGTGGGAAACCTCAGAGCTCTACCCACTGCACGCGGGGACAGGGTTGAGGGAGAAGGTTTAGGGTCGAGTGGATGCTCGGGTATCCTGAGCCACGGGGTCCCCTCACTCAGTGCCCCAGTCATCTGCTCTCTTGACGTTGAGGTGGGTTTCCAGTGAAGGAGCTCAGCCTTGTCTCTGCTCGGCTAGGATTTTCCACCGATGCCGCTAGAGTGCGCATGCTCCATCTCCAGTGCTCGGAGCCAGGCGCGTCTGGTGGAGGGGGCTGGGCATTCTAGCTTTACATCTTGGTCAGTGGTGCTCCTCCTGCACTATTTCCAAGCGAGACACTGACCCAGCCACGGCCACACACACCATGCATGTCCATGGATGCTTGTGCCCCAAGTAAGCAAATCAATGCTGGGGTGTCAGCTGGCTGTCAGAGAGGCCCAACTGCGCGATAGACCCTAAGCTTCCAGAGTGCACTGACCATGTGAACAGCCCCGGGCCACGTCCAGCAGGGGCACTGATCATCCCTGTGTGGGGAATCCTGTCCAGGCCACGTCGCTTACCACGGGAAATGGTGGTGATCTTTGCGCATGCGCCCCTTCTAGTTGCTCCATCCTTAGACTTGCCTCCCACCGCTTGGGAGGCCCAGGCTCTCAGTCCCACAAGCCTACGGGAGCCACGTGGCCCTGGAGCATCAGTGCACCCTCAGCAGACACCAGGTCCAGACGGTGGAAAAGTGAAACCCCAGGCCACTGGCCAGCTGTGATTTGGCCCAGCCTGCTGGCATGTGGCCGCATTGCCAGATCTTTTGACCTTTTCAAGAGAAAACGGAAATCCATGTTTCTATGGGAAATTTCCTGATTTTTTTTTTTTTTTCTTTTCAAACCACAAAGCAAACAGGTCAGCTGGGTTGTGTGGCCCGTGGACCCACGGTGCCACGGTGCAGGCCCTGACTCAGTGTGGGTTTAAGGGCTGGAGGGGCAGGAGCAGCTTGTGCCGCAGAATACACACCTGAGCCCAAGTGTCCAGGCGGGTGGGTGAGGCTGCCCTGTGTCCACGATCCTGCTTATCCTGCCCGCCGACCACTGGCTCTGAGGAGTGACAACACCATGTCCCTCCTGTGTCCTTGGGAGACCCTGTGCACGAACCAGCCAGCTATGTGACTCACACTCAGACAAGTTTTATTCTGTGAGATGTTCACTGGATGCTCACAGAGGGACGCCGGCAATGAAGGAACTTGAATGTCTCCAGAACTGACTTCTTCACTGCCTCCAACTATACCTTGTCTCCAGCCCTGTCTGCTTGGAAAAGACAGGTGCTGGGGGACACCCAGGGCCTCTGTCCCTCCCCAGAGGTGCCTGTCTTCCTGCTCTGCTGACTCAACTTCCCGCCCAGCCTCCCTGGGCTATGGTCTCAGGGCTGTTGGCCCCAAGTCACCTGCAGATCTTGAACTGAAATGTCCCTCAAAAACATTTGCCTCTGTTCCTTGTGAACTATTTTCCCTTTCGTTCAGGTTTCGGTCTCTGAGAACAGCTCTAAGGAGACCTGCTCCTCTGGTTACTTGACCATTAGGGGGAAAGCCATGTGGCCTGAGACTTCAGATCGGGGGGGAGGTCGTGGGGGTGGGCTCTGCAGCCACATCTGGATTAGTGTTGATTGGGTGAATGGCTAAGTTCCCACACTCATCACTTTAGACAGGAAATAGAGAAATTGAGGGAGGTGATAATTATGCATGAAACAGGGGACACAAACTGTAACTCTGACACCCACTTTGAGAAAACTGCAGCTGTTTATGTGACTTACTCTTCTTGGTAGGCCCCATTCCAGTGAAATATTTGAGTAAAATTGTGAGCAGAGTAGTTTATGGTCTAGAGAACGGTTAGTTCTGTATTATAATGTAAGCACCAGTTTAAATGGTTAAACTATCATGATTGCAGCACCACGCGATTATTTCTCTCGAACACTGACGATTTGTTGCAACTTATATTTTGGGAGGAAACTACTGCATTTTTGTGCCCGATTATGTTCTCTCAGTGAGGCCCTACATGCTTGGTAACAAGCATCTCCTCCCACTCTCTCCTGCCCACAGGTGTTCTCCTGCAGGAGCAACATGAACAAGCACCTGCTGACCCATGGCGACAAGAAGTACACCTGTGAGATCTGCGGGCGCAAGTTCTTCCGTGTGGACGTGCTCAGGGACCACATCCATGTCCACTTCAAGGTGAGTCATGCGCCTGGCGTCGGGGCGCACGGGGGAGGCGGGGCCGGCCCTCTGGGTCTGAGGGATATTTTTGCTGCTCTCCGGGTGAGCTCTCTTGAGTGTTTGTTGCCTTTCGCGCCCACCTAAAGGGCTCATGTTAAAAACCTTTCACGCTAGGTTCCTCCTGGGAGAAGACCAAGAATCAGGCCAGGGGTTTTTGCTTCCCTCCCTACCTTTGAGGAACGTGAGATGGGAGCTTCCCAGTGTGCAGGGTAGTGAAGATTCGGGGTCGCTCTTGGGGGAGAAGTGCTGATCCAGGAAAACGGAAAGAGCGGTAGCTGCCCAAGTGAGAATGGAGAACACTCCCTCCAGGCTCAGGGACTGTTCTTGGGAGCTCCAGCCCTGGCATGCAGAGTCGTCTGAACGCAAGCAGAACCTGATGGCACCATTGTCAGGGGGCGGGGTGTTCCAGGTGACCCAAGGATACAGTTTCTGCACCTAGTGTACAGGCCACCGGTTAAAGCTTCTGCCAAGCACGTTAGAAGCAGAACACGGTGATTGTCTTGCAGGACATTGCGCTGATGGATGACCACCAGAGAGAGGAGTTTATTGGCAAGATCGGAATCTCCTCAGAAGAAAACGACGACCATTCAGACGAAAGTGCAGACTCAGAGCCTCACAAGTACAGCTGCAAAAGGTGTCAGGTAACCGGACCACAGCTGCTGAGTGCTTAGAGTAGCGGGGCTGCTGGCCCACAGAGGCTCAGACATGGATGGGGGTCCTCACAGACGTCCTGGAGGGCGCCCCGGGGCTCGTTGCTTCTCCGGGATGATGGTTGTGGGTCTTATCACCACCACAGGGACCACCGTCTCAGAACCAGTCTGGTCCACACGGTGCTTTTGTGGCTGACCAATGTGGATCTGTGCCTCGGGGCTTCTCTCCTTGGCTGTGCCCTCGCACACAGCAGAGGGCCTTGCTTAGAAGCTGGGGGGCTGGGGGGAGTTTTCCGTGTTCAGCAATTGATAGGCCCTGTGGTTTCACGAAGTAGGTCCCTGTGTTCCTCCGGGGCACCCGCACCTGTTCCTCCACTTGTCAGGACCTTTGGGTGTGGGGGAGAGATGGGGTCAGTTGAATGTAGAGGAGAGGAGTTCTAGAAGCTGCCTTGGGAGGTAGGGGACGGGACCTACTGTAAGAGTTACAGGAGGAACTGGGGTCCGCCTCTTATGGCACCCCCTGCTTCGCTGTTTTGCCGGGCACTGGCCCTGCCCCTTGGAATTCCACTCCGCTGAGTGAAGGCGGGTTCTCCCCCTGTCCCCGGGGTGCCTGCGTGGAGGCGGTGCATCATTAGCCGCGGGGGTGGGCTGCATGCGCAGGTAAACAGCGTGTGCATCCGCAGCTCACCTTCGGCCGCGGGAAGGAGTACCTGAAGCACATCATGGAGGTGCACAAGGAGAAGGGCTACGGCTGCAGCATCTGCCACCGGCGCTTCGCCCTGAAGGCCACCTACCACGCCCACATGGTCATCCACCGCGAGAACCTGCCCGACCCCAACGTGCAGAAGTGAGGATCCTGGGACTCTAGGGTGGTGCGGAGGGGAGGGCTGGCTTCCCGCAGAGGGGTGGTGAGCACGGAGCAACTTGTCTCCTCGGAGAGCCCTGGGCCGGCCTGGGGGATGCCCTGGCCTTGCTCCTTCCTTGGTCATCAGCTCGCACAGTCTCTGGGACCCACAGCAGTGGGCGGCATTGCAGACCTGGTAACATAAGACCAGAGACCCTTTTCCCCGGAGTAATTAGGTTTTGTGAACATCAGCTCCCCCATCTGGCTGCAGCCAGTAACCAGTACTGCTTGTCCGGGTGACTCAGGCTACAGCCTTGTTTAGAGCCGAGTCCTGAACGACAGTGACGTGTTATGTCGACGCTGAGGCCGAGCTCTGGGTCCCCTGTGGCCGTGGGAGAGTGTCAGCCCCAGCTCTCTCCTTGGCGTCAGGGTGTGTCTCTGTGTCCCTGCTTGAAAGGACACCAGTTACTGGGTGAGAGCCCTTCCACTGACCTCATCTTTAATTTGAGGACCTCTGCAGAGACCCCCATCTCCAGGCTCAGCCACATTCTGAGGTGCAGAGTCAGGATGCCAGCATGTGAACTTCGAGGAGGACAGCTCAGCCCAGATGGAGGCTGAAGTCTCGGGCCCCTTGTCATCCCCATAGCACCTTTTTTTTTTTTTTTTCACTCCACCTGCTGATAAAGGCGCTTATGCGAGTGCACTCTGTGTGCCGTCCTGAGCCTGTGTCTCCTTTCAGGTACATCCACCCCTGCGAGATCTGTGGGCGGATCTTCAACAGCATCGGGAACCTGGAGCGGCACAAACTGATCCACACAGGTAGCCAGGCCTGGGAGGACACAGTGCCAGAGGGCCAGGCCCCTCTGCATGCTTCCTGCCCCAGGGGGTAATCCTCGTCTCCCGGCTGGTCCTTCTCCATCCATACTGCTCCTCCCAGCTCAGCCCCTCCTTGCCCAGTCCCCCTCTGGGTCCTTGCAGAGGCCAAGGAAGGAGGGCTCCAGCTGCAAGGGGTGGATTGGGGGGATGTGCTTCTTCCCAATGCTGCCTTCATGCAGTGACCTTGGGTCAGGATTCCCTGTGGTGACAGCCTGCCGTGTGTTGCTTGTAGGTGTGAAAAGCCATGCCTGTGAGCAGTGTGGGAAGTCCTTTGCCAGGAAGGACATGCTGAAGGAGCACATGCGTGTCCATGACAACATCCGGGAGTATCTGTGTGCGGAGTGTGGGAAAGGTGAGGGCAGGTGCGGGCCTGGCCGTCATCCAGAAGGGGCAGCAGGCCGAGCAGGAGTTGGGGGTTGCCCAGACCTGAGTTATCTACTCAAGAAAAATAAAACCTGGAGTGTTTAACTGCGAGTCGAGAAGAAAAATCAGTCAAAAGCGGGGGATAAAACCAAGGCACAGGTGAGCTGTTTTAAGAGCAGGGAGATGGTGCAGCATGACTGTGTGATGTATAGGATTACCCTCAGAATCACCATGTGGCCTCAGTGGAGGTGCAGAACCCTCAGCTGCTTACAAGGACTAGCTGTGTATGAAGACTAACTTTCTGTGGCCGGTGATGATGATGACCTTTATTTTAATCAGGTGAAATTAAATGAACCTGTTAGTAAAATAGCTCATATCGCTAAGTATAATCAGAAAAAGAGAATCCCAGTCCATGGTAAAATTTTAACCCATTTCTGTTTAAAAAGAGACCAAAACTGGAACTGTGGATCTTTGGTGGTTTCAGATGGCTGCCAGTGCTGTGTGTGGTGGAAGGGCGGCAGGGCCACCCTCCTTCAGATACAGGACAAGTCAAGTTTGTCTTGATTTGAAAGTCTGTCTTGATGCCATTAGCATGTTTTAAAAATTTAATATTTCATGATGTTTTTATTTTTCCTTGATTTTTAAAATTAATCAGGAAAATACAGAGCAAACACAGACATCCCATAATTCTACTCACTGGATCAACCCCTGTTAGCCTCGTAAAATCAGATCACATGTAGAAGACTTGAAGAGTTAACCAGAGAATAGCAGAAAGGGAGAAGCTGCTCACCCCGGGCAGCTCCAGCACCCCCCCCCAGCGGCGAGAGTGTCTTGTCTGTTCTCCAGAGTAACCATGTGCAGCAGTGTAGATTGTTTCTATTGAAAAAGTAACACAAGCACCTAGCTAAAAAAAACTTGTTTAAAAATAACCGGAATGGTTATGCAAAATAGTTTTTCCCACCTCAGACCTTAGTTACGTGCTTCAAAAGCAGCATGTAAATGTTGCACAAAGTCGTTTCTAGAAGTTTCTGCCCATGTTTTGGCCCTGGTCGTAGTGGGTGGAGCCCCAGCCCCATCTTTGCCCCAGCTCTTCCAGCCCCATTCCTACCAGGCTGGAGCTGCAGAGAGGTGGGGAGGGCTGGAGGGGACAGGTGTGGTAGGCCCGGCCCCCAGGTGGGCAGGGGCAAACACAGCTGAAGCCCGAGTGCTGCTCAGGGGGCCTGGCCAGATGGGGAGGGGGGCCCAGGGCAGGTACTGCGGTCTCTTCTCCCATCTTGTGCTGCACACATTTCCTTGGGGTGGGCATGGGGAGGGCAGTGTGTGGGGTGGGCATGGGTGCTTGTGGGGGGACATGGGCACTCAGAGTGGGGCATGGGTGCTC
>SJYX01014720.1:78049-131592 GCA_006410675.1 Oreotragus oreotragus | reverse complement strand
CAAGAGTACTGGGGTGGGGTGCCATTGCCTTCCCCGATATTAACGTGCATATGTACCTTTTCTACAATCCTGCTGCTGCTGCTGCTGCTGCTGCTGCTAAGTCACTTCAGTCGTGTCCGACTCTGTGTGACCCCATAGACGGCAGCCCACCAGGCTCCCCCATCCCTGGGATTCTCCAGGCAAGAATACTGGAGTGGGTTGCCATTTCCTTCTCCAATGCATGAAAGAGAAAAGTGAAAGTGAAGTCGCTCAGTCGTGTCCAACTGTTTGCGACCCCATGGACTGCAGCCTACCAGCCTCCTCCGTCCATGGGATTTTCCAGGCAAGCGTACTGGACTAGGGTGCCATTGCCTTCTCCTCTGGTCGAGCTTTAGGAAGCTGGATAAGTAGCCGGTTTCCCAGAAGCTCCCCCATCCTGGCAAGAAGCCCCCTGCATCCCCCCAAACACACAGGTCCTGGTTGCCGCCCTCAGTGCCCTTCCCTCCCACTCAGCCAGGAGAAACCATCAGACAAGGACCTGGCGTGTGTGTGCATGATCGTCATGTCATCTGGACAGGAAACTGGACCACCCTAAGTGTCTGTCAGCAGGGCAGACGCTGAATTGTGGTGTGTCCACCTTAAAAGACAGTGCATCCCTCAAGTGATGAGATATGCATGTTAACTTTCATCAACGTTCATGAGCTCATTTCTTATAAACGGTTGAGAAACTGAACTGAACTGATGGATAAACGTGTATAAGACAGAATCAGATCAACAGCAGAATGAGAGACAGTCCTCCCTGGGTGGTGGAGCTGTGTGTGAAGTTTTTAGCAGGAGCATCCAGTTCGTTCATATCCTCTCTAAAATGGACTTGAGTCTTGCCACTACCTGGCCCAGCTTACCTATGTGCCCACCTCTCTCACTGCCCCCAGGGCCGGCCAGGCCGCCACACAGGTCTGCTTTGGGACCCCCTGGAATGCCAGTCGCGAGGGCACTGGGCTTTCACAAAAGCATGCTGCTCTCCTTTTCCTGGGAAAGTCCATCCGTTTCTTGCTTCCCCTTTTCTGGGAAGCACTTGCCTCCTGGGACTGGGTCTTGCACCTCCTTGGGGGTCTCACAACTCTCCACCCACTGGGGTGTAGTGGCCTCTGTCCCTCTCGCCTCCAAGAGCCACGTGAACATGGGGTCCCGAATACCAGGGGCAAATACAGGACTGAGATAAGCAGGCTTGAAAGTCACTTGCCTTGCTTTACATTTAGGGCAAATGTTTATTTAAGAGGCAAAGGGCCCACCTTTTTTTGTCAGCTTGGGGAGTGCAACAGTCTGACGGCTCGACGCTTCCATATTACCAGGTTGCAGGCGGGCAGGGTGACCACCTCAGACCGAGTCACTGATCTGAACACTCACACCTGCAGTAGGATGGTTTTCAAGCCACAGTTTGCCGGTTGAGTGGGGGAATGAAGGCTTACTGTCTGTCATCTCCGGGTAACTTACAGCCCCCACAGTCTTTACAAATACAGAAACGTGTCATGGACAAGACCGATGCTGTATACAGTTAAAACACTCATGAAACGTGAAGTTAAACGTGGCTTTTCCTGCAGGGATTAAAGATTTCATGTGCGAACTGTGCGGAAAAACATTCAGTGAGAGAAACACGATGGAGACGCACAAGCTCATCCACACCGGTAAGCCGGGGGCACCTGGGGACTGGCCGGCCGGCTGCCGTGGTTTCTGCTGCAGCCGTCTGGGTGTGCGGGGTGTGGAGAGCTTGGCTGTGAGGCTCTATGTGGGCTTTTTCAGAATATCTGGCACTATTGTGCCTTAATGCTGACCCTTTGCCCGCTAAAATTCAGCCACAAAACTTTCAAATATTCATGCTCGCATTGTCAGACGTTGATTGAAGCATTCCTGGGTGGGAGGAGGGTCTTTCCAAGGCCTGACCTCGGGGTGGCTGACCCCCTCACCACCCACGCTCGTCTCTCCCCGTGCGCGCGGGCAGTGGGCAAGCAGTGGACGTGCTCCGTGTGCGACAAGAAGTACGTCACCGAGTACATGCTGCAGAAGCACGTGCAGCTCACCCACGACAAGGTGGAGGCGCAGAGCTGCCAGCTGTGTGGGACCAAGGTGTCCACCAGGGCCTCCATGAGCAGACACATGCGGCGCAAGCACCCGGAGGTGAGCACGCGCCGGGCGGGGCTGCCCTCTCCCACACCCCCTCTCCCATGCGGGCCCGCCGCCTCTGTCCTCCGCCCACTGGCTTCCCCCACCCTGAGACCACACCACGCAGGGTCACCACCCCTGGGGTTCCCCTGGGCTCCCCTCTGCCTGCGGGTAGGAGGCACCGAATGGGTGCGTGAATAGAAGAGCCCCAAATGGGTTTTTGCTGAAGTAATCAATTCCTCCCTCCCTGGAATGATAGCAGGACAGGGGTGCTACCCTCTCGCTCCTCCATTCCTCCCTTTAGAGTAGCTAAAAAGTGTGCAGAACCAGGGCCTCCACATGGTGTTGGGGGCTGCTTAGAAAGTGGCCCTGAGGACTGAGATGGAGAAAGTGTATCCAGGAAGGTAGGTGGACCCTGACACGCCGGTGCTAAAGGCATGTCCAGGGCATTGACCAAGTCACTACGNCCGCTCCTCCATTCCTCCCTTTAGAGTAGCTAAAAAGTATGCAGAACCAGGGCCTCCACATGGTGTTGGGGGCTGCTTAGAAAGTGGCCCTGAGGACTGAGATGGAGAAAGTGTATCCAGGAAGGTAGGTGGACCCTGACACGCCGGTGCTAAAGGCATGTCCAGGGCATTGACCAAGTCAGTACGTTTGAAAAAGCAGTAAATTGAAAACAAAACTTTATAAGCACAAAGGCAGTGCACATTTTGAACAAACGATTTGACTCAGTAAGCAACCTAACGTTTAGAGTTTCTAGGGGTCAAGAGAACACACAAAGGGAAAACCGAGAAATGGGTCAGTATCGTTAACAGATACTGGCTGTTAATAGTAAAGATAGCACGCCTTCCACGAGAGTAACAGAACCCGCTGTGTCTGAGGAGAGGAGATGCACAAAAGGAAGTACATGTGGCTGAGACACGAGAGAGAGCCTTTAACAGCGGAAGGTGCCATCCTTCCTGCACTGAATTAGGGGAGGTTCTGGGATTCAGAGTGGCTGGAATTGCACCCAGTTCCAGGACTGGAAGCTCAGAGGTTGAAGCGTCTGCCTGCAATGCAGGAGACCAGGGTTCAATCCCTGGGTTGGGAAGATCCTCTGGAGAAGGAAATGGCACCCCACTCCAGTACTCTTGCCTGGAAAATCCCATGGACGGAGGAGCCTGGTAGGCTACAGTCTTGCATGTCCTCCTGAGGGTAGTGTGACCATCTCCCCAGTGTTTTAATAAATGACTCTTTGGACCCCTGGGTGTCCAGCAAGAGGAATGCCACTACGTTAGTGGTAGTTCAGTGATGTGCGTGACTGTGACGTATTTGCAGAGAGTTCTGAGTAAGATTGTGAGTGCTCATGGTAAGAAGGCAGTATACACCTTGCACAGACTAACAGACTACAGGTGCACCCACAGCGTGTCATTCACATTGTGTATTTGCAGGATGCTCGCCTGTGTAAGATAGACAAGGTGGTAAAGCAGGAAAGGGAGAAAGCACTGCACTGTGGTCTTCTGGCACCAAAGTTTTGGTTCTTTCTTATCTTTATATTTTTCTCTGTTTTGAGTAGTTGGCTCTGATAAACGTGGGTTACTTTTGCAATTACAAAAGCACCTTCTGCTTCCTTTGGGTGATAAGTTCGTCTTTTTCTCCCATCACCTCGCCATGTCCTCCACAGCCCGAGCAGGTCCCTGACCCGCGGACCCCAGGCTCTTTCCGCTTAGCATGAGGAACTGAGATTCCACCAGCTTTGCTCCCCTCACTCCAGCCTTTCCACCTAGTGGCCTGCTGGTGTCTCCACCTAGAGAAACAAAGTCGGGAGCAGGAGCGTGGCGTGTCAGCATCCATCCAGCTGCCCGGTGTCAGTGGGGCCCCCTCTAGGTGTTGGGGTCCAGGGCAGGCGCTGCAGGCTCCCCCGGGGGCTCGTGGTGGGTGGGAGAGAGTGATTTCTCGGCACGTGGGTGTCTGTAGCTCTGTGCACTAACGGCGTGCACGGCGGTTTTTGCCCATGGCATGTGTGATGCGTGCTGCTGGGTGCAGGGGCCTCGCGGACATGGAGCGGCTCGGCAGACGTTTTCCTCTGGGTAACGTCATCTGCCCGCCTGCACGGCCACCTCTTGGCACCTCTTCTCAAGCCCGCCTCGCTGGGCTGCAGAGTGCTCTGGAGGGGCCCCCAGCAGGCTCGGGCCCCTCTCTCGGAGCTGTCTTCTCCGCCCCTTCTGTCTTGGGCACTTTCAGCCTCTCTCCCCTGGGCTGCTCTCCTTGGATCCTTTGATGTTTTCTCTGTTGTTTCTCTTCTGTGTGTTCAAATAGTTAAGTGCCTGCGGGGATGAGTGCTGGTGACCGGCTGGTCCGGGGGCGCCCCGTCCTCTTGGACCTGACGATCTAGGGTGGTAGATGGAAGGAGGGGAAGGATGCAGAGACGTCATATAGAGGAGAGCAGAGGGAACGGAGGAAACGTCCCCAGACTGCAGGAGCGAGGCAGGGGAGACTCTGCTGCAGTGAGGGCACCGCCCCCGGCCAGGCTGTGCAGGTGTGCTGGGCGCAGACTCGGGCGTGGGGGTCTGGTGAAGGCTGGCCAGCATGTGCGTGCTGCTGGGTGCAGGGGCCTCGCGGACATGGAGCGGCTCGGCAGACGTTTTCCTCTGGGTAACGTTATCTGCCCGCCTGCACGGCCACCTCTTGGCACCTCTTCTCAAGCCCGCCTCACTGGGCTGCAGAGTGCTCTGAAGGGGCCCCCAGCAGGCTCAGGCCCCTCTCTCGGAGCTGTCTTCTCCGCCCCTTCTGTCTCGGGCACTTTCAGCCTCTCTCCCCTGGGCTGCTTTCCTTGGATCCTTTGATGTTTTCTCTATTGTTTCTCTTCTGTGTGTTCAAATAGTTAAGTGCCTGCGGGGATGAGTGCTGGTGACCGGCTGGTCCCGGGGCGCCCCGTCCTCTTGGACCTGACGATCTAGGGTGGTAGATGGAAGGAGGGGAAGGATGCAGACACGTCATATAGAGGAGAGCAGAGGGAACGGAGGAAACGTCCCCAGACTGCAGGAGCGAGGCAGGGGAGGCTCTGCTGCAGTGAGGGCACCGCCCGCGGCCAGGCTGTGCAGGTGTGCTGGGCGCAGACTCGGGCGTGGGGGTCTGGTGAAGGCTGGCCAGCATGTTAGGGTGTTAAGCATAAACTGCTTTCACATATTCAGGATCTTTCGGAATTGATGCTATTTTGTGACTTCCACTTATGGTCTTTTCCCTTTGAATGAATGTTACTTTGAGGAAAATGCAAACAAAAAGTGCTTTTCACATGTGGTCTAATCTCCTAACGAGAGTAAAGTCAACCAGTGCTGCTGTGGTGGTTCTCTGTGGCTTCCGGATGGTGTCACTAGGACACTGATGATGCCGTTGGTGATGATGGAGGGGGTGGTGATGGTGACTGACAGCCGTGGAGGTGGTGTGGAGGGAGAGAACAGTCAGTGGCCTCCAGCTGCTCTGACTCAGCTTTGCAGTTCTCGCCACCACGTCAGCGTTTCTGTTGGACCACACATGACCGCCTCGCTGGCCATCCTCTCAGAGGGTGCCCTGTCCCTGATGGTCTTGGATCCTAAGCCCAGAAATACAATGCTCGGTCATCTTTCTTAAATAAGCCACACCCATGATATATAGCCTGTAGTTTTGTTCTTAATTTATTTTGGAACAAAAATGGGAAGATGCTTGCAAAGCCATTTGACTGCAGGGCCATTTGGAAAGACTGCCGTGCTCTCCCTGGTTGCGTTTAGTTTTCCCACAGCCACCTCCGTCCCTTAGCGGCTCCCCGTCACAGCCTCCCTCCCGGGGTCCTATGTGCTCTCTGCACTGCCTGTGACTTGTTCACATAGGTGACCACAGTCACCTGTGTTGCCAGCGTCAGCGGGGTGTGGACCAGCGGGGTGTGAGGGAGGGGCCGGGTAAACTTCGAGTGTGTGTCCCGGTGTGAGGATCAGCCTCCTGTTGAGGACAGGCTGGTGAGGCTCACGGGGGCTGCGGGTCAGGGGGCGAAGGTAGGAAAGTAAGGTGTGTTATGTGTACACGTCTCACTCTGGGTAGCTCATGATAAGATGGCTTTGCGGTACCGTGAGTTATCCCGCTCTGCTCTTAGTGAAAGATACTGAGATTGAGTGAGGACGCGGTTCCTGAGAGAGTGGACAGCGTGGACAGGAAGGAAGCAGGGTCTCCACCTGGGGCAGTGGACAGTGTGATGACGCACAGACGGCCGAGGGGCCACCCCCATGTGTGGGAACGCGGTGGACACTTGAGGAGAGGAGACCTGAGGAGGGAAGGAGAGCCGGGCAGGACTCTGGATCCCAGGCTTCTGAGTGCCGAGCAGGGCTGATGGGCATGCGGGGGCCTGTGGGGGAGACGGCCCGGCGGCCGTGTGTCTGGCCCCACCCGCTCTGGGCTGGCCTTCGGATGCTGTGTCCTGGGCTCACGGCCCTGCGCCCACTCCTAGGTCCTGGCCGTGAGGATTGATGACCTGGACCACCTTCCGGAGACCACCACCATCGACGCCTCCTCCATTGGCATCGTCCAGGTGAGTGCGGAGCACGCAGGGCGGGGCGTCTCACCGAGGAGCCCAGCAAGTGTCAGGAGCAGCCCTTGGGGAAACCACCACGTGTCACACTCATTTCCCTCCGTTTTGTTAATTGGTCGTCAAGGTAGCTCAGACGGTAAAGCATCTGTCTGCCTACAATGTGGGAGACCTGGGTTCGATCCCTGGATCGGGAAGATCCCCTGGAGAAGGCAATGGCACCCCACTCCAGTATTCTTGCCTGGAAAATCCCATGGACTGAGCCGGGTGGGCCGCAGTACATGGGGTCACTAAGAGTCGGACATGACTGAGCAACTTCACTTTCCAGGAACCTTCTGGTTTCTGAACATTTCTAGAATTTCAGTTTTCTGAAAACAGATGTGTGTCTTTTTAGAGAATAGATTGTTTGTTAAGACTGAGTTCTCCAGAGAAAACAGTAAAGTGTGTGTGTGTGCTTGCATGCACATACAGAGAGAGTTAGATTTATTTAAGGATTTGGCTCACTCAGCTGTGGGTCTGGCAGGTCCAGAATCTGCCAGGAGGGCCGGAGGCTGGATGCCCAGGAGGAGCTGATGCTGGAGGCAGAATTCCCTCATCTTCTGGGAACTTTGTCGGCACTCAAGGCCTTTACCTGATTGGTCCAGGCCCACCCGCATTTCAGAAGGTGCTGTTTTATTCACCACCTACTGACTTCAGTGTTAATCACATCTGGAAAACACCTTCAGGACAGCATCTGGACTGGTGTTTGACCACATGACTGGGCGCCCCAACCTAGCAAAGATGATGCTTTAGTTAACCATCACAAGTATCACCCAGAAGAGCTTAGTGTGATTAGACCGTTATAAGCAAAATAACCTTAAACATATTAGGTGAACTTTCAAAAGGAATTTGTAGTCAGTACCTTTATATAAAGGTTTTCTCTTATTCTGAAGGGAACATTTCATGCTCAGTTACTTTAAAATCTCGCTTGCCCGTCTCTGTTTTGCAGCAGAGCTTTGAGCGCAGTGCTCAGTGGCTGGGTTGCACTGAACAGCCAGGCCCGAGGCCCAGGATCACATCCACCCCCAACATGGGCAGCTCCTCACGGCCATGTCCTGGCAGGCCTCCTCAGGGTCTGTCTGCCTCTGGGTGGGGCCACACCTCATGGGATGGCACCGAGGACAGGATGGGTGGTGGGTGACCGGGGTGGAGAGCCTTGCGGGCCACCACTGCCCATCAGCCTCTGTGATCCTGGGCTGGGCCAGCTGTGGGTCAGCAGGAGGGAAAGAAGTATGCCGGGCACCCATCTGTGGTCACCATTACCACTGGACCCTTATTTGCTGTCCCTAAAAACCATGACCACACGGTTCTGGCGGTCAGACTCATCCTTGATCCAAGATTATGTCTACAGTAAACCCGTGTCGGCCTGGGGCAGAGAGCCTGACGTGAAAGCCTTTGCAGCCTCAGGCAGAGCTCAACAGGGCTGAAACAGGGGCTCAAAACCTCTGTTTTCAGAGATATTTCTATTTCAGCACAAAGTATGACTTGTATCCAACTTCCCTCACTTTAAAGAAAAGCAGCGGAGACCGCCAGGACCTTGCTGCCATCCCTAGATGTGCACGTTAGCAGATGAGCCTGGTCGCCTGGTGTCTGGAGATGGTGCCAGGCCACCTCGGGGGCACGAGGCACTGACCTGCCACTGTCTCGCCTTCTGCTCGTGCAGCCTGAGCTGAGTCTGGAGCAGGAGGAGCTGGCCGAAGGGAAGCACGTGAAGGCCCCCAGGAGAGCTCCCAAGAGGAAGCAGAAGCCAGAGGAGGAGGCCGGGGCCGCAGGGCCTGAGGACGCCGCCTTCAGCGAGTTCTCAGAGAAGGAGGGCACGTTCTCGGGCGCGGTTGGGGATGAGACGGATTCGGCCGTGCAGAGCATCCAGCAGGTGACACTTGCGTGGAGGCCGGCCTGTTACCCTTCTCCCCATGGGGACTTGGACCCTGACCGTTGTCAGCCTGTGCCCTGTTTCCCCGTGAGCGTTTCCCAGTGCAGACCAGAGGGCACCGCCATTGTGGTGAAGAGCAGCTGTATCCCCCGGTTGGGAACTGGCTTGGACTGGTTTGGGAGGTTCTCAGGGGCCTGAGTGTGCAGGTCAGGCAGGAGGACCCGACCCTGCAGAGCAGAGGGTGTGTCCAGCCGCTGCTTTTAGCCAGAACTTCCCCTTTGCCGACCCTTCCCTGCTTGGGTTTCGAGGCCCCCAGCTCTCTGTCAGCGTGTGCTGGATGCCGCAACCTCTCTTGAGTGGCCCTGGTCATCCTGGTTGCAAGGGTTCCTGTGTTTCTCTGGCCTTGTGTCCCTCTTCGTGGGGAGAGCACTGCTGTCTTTTTCGTTTATTAGCTCTTGGCACCGCACTCGGGTTTGTTGTCCTTCTGAGCTTTGCAGTGTGTTAAGAGACAACGAAGAATGTTCTCCTGATTGTTGTTCAGTTGCTGAGTCATGTCTGATTCATCGCGACCTCATGGATGGCAGCACAATAGGCTTCCCTGTTCTTCACTGTCTCCCAGAGTTTGCTCAGACTCATGTTCCTTGAATCGGTGATGCCGTCCAACTGTCTCATTCTCGTTGTCGTCCCCTTCTCCTCCTGCCCTCAGTCTTTCCCAGCATCAGGGTCTTTTCCAATAAGCCAGCTCTTCACATCAGACAGCCAAACTATTGAAGCTTCCGCTTTAGCCTTAGTCCTTCCAGTGACTAGTCAGGGTTGATTTCCTTTAGGATTGACTGGTTTGCTCTTGCAGTCCAAGGGATTCTCAAGAGTCGTATCCAACACCGCAATTCAAAAGCATCAGTTCTTTAGCGCTCAGCCTTCTTTATGATCCAGCTCTCACATCCATACTACCAGAACAACCATAGCTTTGACTAGATGGACCTCTGTTGGCAAAGTAATGTCTCTGCTTTTTAACACACTGTCTAGGTTTGTCGTGGCTTTTCTTCCAAGGAGCAAGCATCTTTTAGTTTCACCTTCTGCAGTCACCATCCACAGTGATTCTGGAGCCCAAGAAAATAAAATCTGGCACTGCTTCCACTTTTTCCCCATCTATTTGCCATGAAATGATGGGACCAGATGCCATGATCTTAGTATTGTGAATGCTGAGTTTTAAGCCAGCTTTTTCACTCTCCTCTTTCACCCTCATCAAGAGGCTCTTGAGTTCCTCTTCACTTCTCTCGTGATTATTGTTCTGTTTTTTTCTCGACACTGAAATCATTTATTGCTCAGTTCCAACTGATGGTCTCAATGATCACATCTGTATCTCGTTTCTCTTTTTCCCTGGAATTCTTTTTCCAGGGAACGCTAGTGTGGTTTAGTCCTTCACCAGCACGTTCACCTCCTTCCTTTGGGCCGAGCGTAAGAGGATCCCCACATCACGGGGGGTCCTCCACAAAGCGCAGCACAGGAAGCTGCTCTTGTTCCCAGTTCTTCAGAAACGAACGGTCTTGTGTTGTGCCTGACTCTTCCAGGTGGTGGTGACTCTGGGCGACCCCAACGTGACCACCCCGTCCAGCTCCGTCGGCCTGACCAACATCACCGTGACCCCCATCACCACCACGGCCGGGACCCAGTTTACCAACCTCCAGCCAGTGGCCGTCGGGCACCTGACCACTCCGGAACGCCAGCTGCAGCTGGACAACTCCATCCTGACCGTGACCTTTGACACTGTCAGCGGCTCCGCCATGCTGCACAACCGCCAGAATGACCTCCAGATCCACCCGCAGCCAGAAGCCTCGAACCCTCAGTCAGTGGCCCACTTCATCAACCTGACCACCCTGGTCAACTCCATCACGCCCCTGGGGAGCCAGCTGGGCGAGCAGCACCCGCTCACGTGGCGGGCGGTGCCCCAGACGGACGGGCCGCCCCCGCCGCCGCCGGCCCCCGCCCCACAGGCTGCCCAGCCCTCAGTGCCGGCCGAGCAGCCGCCGCAGATGTACAGCTACTGAGGCGGCTTGCAGAGACCAGGGAGAGAACCACAGATGGGGGTTTGTTTTCACTTAAGATTTGTTGGCTGGATACCAAACAGAGAAAAGCAGACACATTATTGCAGCATAAGTGAGGTTGACTTAGCTTTTGCAGAATTCTCTCCAAATGCCCCCAGAACCATGGCAGTATGTCAGCTGAACTCAGAAGTGAGCCTGGGCAGGCCAGCAGGCCAGTTGCCCGCGGGATTCAGCCGGATAAGGCAGGCCTCAGGCTTCCTTCGCAGAGCTGGAGGGACTCGAGGTTTGGAAAAGGGAAGTGGTTTGTTTGCTTGTTCCCTTTAGGGCTCAGCTGCTGTGTTAAAATGTAGCAACGTGCTGGGCCGGAACAGGGTTTTCTCCGGCTCCTGGACTTTGAACAGGTAGAAGTTCAAGTCACATTTACCTTCTTTGAAATTCCAGCTGAGTCAAAGTCGTTGGCTGGAACCGCGTGGGAAGCTGCCCTGTGGGGTGACGCCCTCCTCTGGGCTTCCTGTTGGTCACAGGCAAGCGGTCACATGAGGTCGCTCAGCAAGGCTTCTTAGTAATAGGGTTCCTGAGTGGATTTTCAGTAGGGTTCTTTTTTTAAACTTTATCTCGAGCGTATCTCGCGTGTTCGAAACTGCGGAGACCACGTTCTTCTCTGTTTTCCTTTGACACGCGGTGTCATTTGCACTGTAGGCCCATGTCCAGCTGATATAGCTGCCCCAACGCTGGAGTCGCTGTTAACGTGCATCAAGAGGGCCTCCTGCTGGCCCTCCTGCAGGCTCCCTGGAGCCGTCTCAGGACTCTGCCATCCAAATGTATTTATTGTGGCCGAGACTCGGCTAGAGTCCCCTGAACTGGAGAACAGGGAAGAAATTCATGTCTTTTTTTCTGTTTAAACTCTAATTCCAAAGGTTGATGTGTTTCAAGACCAGTTTTCTATAAAAATGTTGAATGAACTTTGCTCCTTACGGGGAAAAGGGGTAGGTTTTTTCTGAAATACAGAGGTAGTGCTGTTCTGCCAAGTAGTATGAAAGCAGAAAAGGTCATTAGCTGAGCGGTGGAAGCGTCCCCGCCCCGAATGAATGAATGAATGTGCTGAGTGACAGCTCGCACGTGTGCACCCGTTTCAGGGGTGGTGGGTGAGGCGCAGGGCCACCGAGGTGGTGGCCAGCAGCCAGTCTCTGGCTGCCCAGCCAGGGAGACAAAGAGGCGGGTGAAGAAGCTTGAGTGATGCCTTTGCCCTGTCCAGAATGAAACTGGTTGCTTTGCTTTGTCTCAATCGCCCTTTGTGATCCTGTGTTAGTTGGGAGACCTTCAGTAAAGAGGGAATAAATGAGACAGACTCACCTGATGGCTGCCAGTGAGGCTGCGGGCGATCTGTCACGCAAAAGGCAGCGTTCTCAGCACTTCACGTGGTTCTAAGTCACAAGATGTTGAGGAGAGGGCTAGGTTTTGATGTGTGCAATACAGGCCTTCGTGAACTAAGCTCATCACCCATGCAGCATGTGAAAGGGGGCTGCAGAATTCACCCTCCACACCCAGCTCGTCCCTAACTCCCAGCTTGCACCTCTCCATTGAATTTGTCGTGGGCGATTATTTGACTTTTAATTTATGATAATTATTTTTATGTTATTTATGTATATAATTAACTGCTTTATACGTAATAGTTTCATCAAATGAACTTGGGCTAGGGGTGATATATTTTCTAAGCATTCTCTCTGTTCTCCAAATGTAAGTGGCCCAGGTGTCTGTGGAGTCATCAAGCGCGCCAAGTCCCTAAGTTATTTTTTTAAACATCACTGACCATTTCCTTTTGCACTTGCAGAAGATAAAGGACAAATGACCAAGGAAAAAAACCCAGATGTGATTGAACACCTGCTATCATTTATCTTTTATTCCTCTTCCCTATGAAATAAAGGCCTTTTAAATCACAATTTTATTTTTTTAAGAAAAGTTGTTTCTGTGACTAGGGTAAGAATGCATCGTATGTTTTTAAAGAACCTAATTTAGGTTGTGTGGTCCCAGTGTACTTACCATTGTTCATTTAAATACACAAATGTGTAATAATACTTCTTATAATAAGTGAAAACTCGAAATAAAAATCAGATTTACTCCTGAGTTTTCTGTAGAAATATTTGTTCTAATAGGATCACTGTCTGATTGTGCTGTCGTAAAACAATTGTTATGAGTTTCCATATAAAAAACTGGGGAGCAAAAAAAAACCTACTTGGCCCAAAGAGTCATCAGCTCTAGACTATTGTGCACAAACGGAGAAGGCAACAGCACCCCACTCCTGTACTCTTGCCTGGAAAATCCCATGGATGGAGGAGCCTGGTGGGCTGCAGTCCATGGGCTCACTAAGAGTCGGACACAACTGAGCGACTTCACTTTCACTTTTCACTTTCATGCATTGGAGAAGGAAATGGCAACCCACTCCAGCGTTCTTGCCTGGAGAATCCCAGGGACAGCGGAGGCTGGTGGGCTGCCATCTGTGGGGTTGCACAGAGTCGGACACAACTGAAGCGACTTGGCAGCAGCAGAGGGATTCACAGAGGGCCACAGTGATTTCATCCCATTTCCTCCTACAGTTGTGCACCTGGGATCAATTAAAACACTAAATCCTTTCTACCAGGAAACAGGGTTGCTGCTGCTGCTAAGTCGCAGTTATCTCAGCCATGATATGGGTGCCACATCTGCCACCATGCTGCTAAGTCGCTTCAGTCGTGTCCGACTCTGTGCGACCCCATAGACGGCAGCCCACCAGGCTCCCCCACCCCTGGGATTCTCCAGGCAAGAACACTGGAGTGGGTCGCCATTTCCTTCTCCAATGCATGAAAGTGAAAAGTGAAAGTGAAGTCGCTCAGTCGTATCCGACTGTTTACGACCCCATGGACTGCAGCTTACCAGCCTCCTCCGTCCATGGGATTTTCCAGACAACAGTACTGGAGTGGGGTGCCATTGCCTTCTCTGGAATCCCTCTGAGTTACGCTAAATCAGTGAACAGAAGACGCTTGATCTAGGCCCGTGAACTTGTGAAGTTGTGTTGTTCCGAGCCACCCAATGCTGTGAGCCTTGCAGAGCTGGCCCCCAGGGTACACTGCCTGGCGTGGACTGTACGGCAAGGACGGGAGGGGGCCCTCAGGGGGCTGTTCCCATGCCAGATGCTGCTCCACTGTGACCGTGTGACCAAGGGTGACCGCCTGGAGGATTCCAGGCTCTGGAGGCAGATGGGTGGGCCTGACTGCCATGGTGCCCAGAGCTCAGGGCTCCCAACTCAGGGCTGTGTGGGTCGCTTTCTTGTTGGGTTTTGAAAGGTGTCAAGACTGAGAAGTCACATGTCCTTCAAATCCCATCAGTTTGTTCAAAGACAAGATTTGCCAGGAGCTGTGCTTTTCTATGGCTCATGGTCTGCTCAGATCACTCAGCCCAAGTTGGGGACACACTTGGTGTATTTTGAGAAAGATTGTAATTCCTGTGTGGTTCAGACCCTGTGAAATGTTTGGATTATTTTAAATGACCCAAACATTGAAAATAAACAAGATATTAAAATATTAGAAGCTTTCACAGGTTTGGTTTGGTTTTGTTTTGTTTTTTAAGGAACAGAGCCAATCCCTGGTCAGAGAGCTAACATCCTGCGTGTCCCACAGTGCAGCCATCAATTTTTTGAAAAAGCAAGTGGTAGTAGCAATTTTTGTAAAGCTTAAGAGGAGACGTGTGTTAGTTACTTAGTCGTGTCCGACTCTTTGTGACCCCATGGACTGTAGCCTGCCAGGCTCCTCTGTCCATGGAGTTCTCTCTAGGCAAGAATACTGGAGTGGGTTGCCATTCTCTTCTCCAGGGGATCTTCCCCACCCAGTAATCAAAGCTGGATCTCCTCAGATTCTTTACGGTCTGAGCCACCAGGGTAAGCCCTTAAACGGAGAGAATCAGTCCAGTTCATTTGCTCAGTTATGTCTGACTCTGCAACCCCATGGACTGTAGCATGCTAGGCTTCCCTGTCCATCACCAACTCCCAGAGCTTGCTCAAACCCATATCCATTGAGTTGGTGATACCACCCAACCATCTCATCCTCTGTCACCCCCTTCTCTTGCCTTCAATCTTTCCCACCATCAGGGTCTATTCCAGTGAGTCGGCTCTTCACATCAGGTGGCCAAAGTATTAGAGTTTCAGCATCAGTCCTTCCAGTGAATATTCAGGGTTGATTTCCTTTAGGATTGACTGGTTTGATCTCCTTGCCATTCAAGGGACTCTCAAGAGTTTTCTTTGGCACCACGGTTCAAACAGACTAGATCCTAAAAAGATGAGTAGCCAGACAAGGGGGAACTTAACAAGCAAGGTGTTCCTTTGGGCAGGTGGTCTGGAACAGTCCCTTAAATTGTATTGATCAAATTGTCCTGATTTGTTAGGAGTGGTCATTTTAAACTTACAAAACACCTGGTGTGCCATCAGACCTTCTAAGGATTTGAATTAGGAGAACCTTGTTTGGGATGCTTCGGTTCTGTCTTACAGGACAGCTGATAGCAGCTAACCCTCCTGCCAGTGAGTGGGATTCACCTGCNCAATGCATGAAAGTGAAAAGTGAAAGTGAAGTCGCTCAGTCGTATCCGACTGTTCACGACCCCATGGACTGCAGCTTACCAGCCTCCTCCGTCCATGGGATTTTCCAGACAACAGTACTGGAGTGGGGTGCCATTGCCTTCTCTGGAATCCCTCTGAGTTACGCTAAATCAGTGAACAGAAGACGCTTGATCTAGGCCCGTGAACTTGTGAAGTTGTGTTGTTCCGAGCCACCCAATGCTGTGAGCCTTGCAGAGCTGGCCCCCAGGGTACACTGCCTGGCGTGGACTGTACGGCAAGGACGGGAGGGGGCCCTCAGGGGGCTGTTCCCATGCCAGATGCTGCTCCACTGTGACCGTGTGACCAAGGGTGACCGCCTGGAGGATTCCAGGCTCTGGAGGCAGATGGGTGGGCCTGACTGCCACGGTGCCCAGAGCTCAGGGCTCCCAACTCAGGGCTGTGTGGGTCGCTTTCTTGTTGGGTTTTGAAAGGTGTCAAGACTGAGAAGTCACATGTCCTTCAAATCCCATCAGTTTGTTCAAAGACAAGATTTGCCAGGAGCTGTGCTTTTCTATGGCTCATGGTCTGCTCAGATCACTCAGCCCAAGTTGGGGACACACTTGGTGTATTTTGAGAAAGATTGTAATTCCTGTGTGGTTCAGACCCTGTGAAATGTTTGGATTATTTTAAATGACCCAAACATTGAAAATAAACAAGATATTAAAATATTAGAAGCTTTCACAGGTTTGGTTTGGTTTTGTTTTTTAAGGAACAGAGCCAATCCCTGGTCAGAGAGCTAACATCCTGCGTGTCCCACAGTGCAGCCATCAATTTTTTGAAAAAGCAAGTGGTAGTAGCAATTTTTGTAAAGCTTAAGAGGAGACGTGTGTTAGTTACTTAGTCGTGTCCGACTCTTTGTGACCCCATGGACTGTAGCCTGCCAGGCTCCTCTGTCCATGGAGTTCTCTCTAGGCAAGAATACTGGAGTGGGTTGCCATTCTCTTCTCCAGGGGATCTTCCCCTCCCAGTGATCAAAGCTGGATCTCCTCAGATTCTTTACGGTCTGAGCCACCAGGGTAAGCCCTTAAGAGAGAGAATCAGTCCAGTTCATTTGCTCAGTTATGTCTGACTCTGCAACCCCATGGACTGTAGCATGCTAGGCTTCCCTGTCCATCACCAACTCCCAGAGCTTGCTCAAACCCATATCCATTGAGTTGGTGATACCACCCAACCATCTCATCCTCTGTCACCCCCTTCTCTTGCCTTCAATCTTTCCCACCATCAGGGTCTATTCCAGTGAGTCGGCTCTTCACATCAGGTGGCCAAAGTATTAGAGTTTCAGCATCAGTCCTTCCAGTGAATATTCAGGGTTGATTTCCTTTAGGATTGACTGGTTTGATCTCCTTGCCATTCAAGGGACTCTCAAGAGTCTTCTTTGGCACCACAGTTCAAACAGAGAGACTAGATCCTAAAAAGATGAGTAGCCAGACAAGGGGGAACTTAACAAGCAAGGTGTTTCTTTGGGCAGGTGGTCTGGAACAGTCCCTTAAATTGTATTGATCAAATTGTCCTGATTTGTTAGGAGTGGTCATTTTAAACTTACGAAACACCTGGTGTGCCATCAGACCTTCTAAGGATTTGAATTAGGAGAGCCTTGTTTGGGATGCTTCGGTTCTGTCTTACAGGACAGCTGATAGCAGCTAACCCTCCTGCCAGTGAGTGGGATTCACCTGCTCAGCATCCAGCATGCTGTCAGCACATTCTTGTATGTCCAACAAATTCCAGTAGAAAGAGGGAGAAGGTTGGGCCTCTGGCGGCTTTTCTGGTCTCTGTTTTCATCCGGCTTGAGCGCCTCTCCATCAGAAGTGCCCTAGTTCTGGAATGACAGCAAATGATCTGATTTGCGTGATGGTGGAGGCAACAGAATTGTCTAGAAGCCGCTCTGGGTTACCCACACAACCAGCTGACTGGGATCACCCCGCCCGCCAAGCCCCAGTGCCCCAGGATCGGAGGCTTTCCTCCCTCCCCACAGTCCCAGGTGCAGGCAGCTGGCATCCAGACAACAACTGAGGGTTGGCACCTGCCTGCAGACTGCCATGGATGCAAGCCGTCTGCTCTTCCCCGTTGACAGGTGTGTCTGCCCACATTTGCTCCAGGCGGAAGACGGACCGTCTCTGTGGGAAGATGGCCCATCGATGGGGCACAGACCTAGCTGAGTCTTCGCAGGGAGCCTGGCCTAGCACACCTCCCTGGAAGAGCAAGGATGCAGGACCCGGGACTCAGTACCCAGTGATCCCTGTCCGTTCCACTTGGGACTTTCAACTCCTCCTGGGCACTAGAGCGTCATGCCCTTGCACGACCATCTGGAGTCTGCCTCCTACCCCAGAAATTCTCTCTTTTTTTTAGCCACGAATCAGGGAAGCAAGATCATCAAGGGAAGAGAGGGAGTGGGCGCTGCGTTGCAGGAGCCGTTTTAGAAGTCCTCAGGCATCGCCATCTGCTTTTCCTAGACGATCTAGGGTCGGGGCGGGGGCTGGCTGCACTTGGAGGAACGGCGCTGTGTGGCTGCTGCATCGCCATCCTTTGTTCTCGGGAAGTCCACCAACTCATCTCCACCTGGATGTCCCCGAGGGTTGTCAGGCTTGCACGTCTGACCCTGGAATCCACGACCCCCGACCCCAAACCTGGCGCCTCCCCTCCACTGTCACCTCTCAGAGCTGTAGCCTGGCCCTCCACCTACTCACACAGGCAAGAACCCAGAGGCGCATTTAGACCCCCAACGCCTTCGGATCTGTCTGGGTGTCACCGTCTCTGTGACTGTCCCCCCAAGTTTCCAGTGGACAACCTCTATGGGGCCGACCAGCCCCCTCGTTCCCCCGCTCCGCACGGCGGCCTCAGCGGCCCTTGTGGAGGTGTTGCTCTACGGTCACCCGGGCGTCGATGCTCGTGTCCTCCAACAGAGGACACACCCTGATCATCTCTGCGGCCTCGAGCCTGCAGTGGCTGTCCTGCCTCCCTCCTCCACCCCCTCCCAAGGTCTCCACCCACCTAGCACCCAACCCTCACTTGGTTAAATCTGCTTGTCCTTCAGATCTCGCCTCAGACTCCACCTCCTCAGAGACGCCTCTTGGAGTCACCCTCATATCACATCTGAAAGCAAGCCCAGCGCCGATCAGCTGGCAATTACACTATTTACTCATTATATGACTTGCAAGCTCCAAACGCAAGTGTGTGCTTAGCTGCTCAGTTGAGACTGCTTTTTGCATCATTTCATCATTTTCCTCTGAGCCACCCCCAGCCCCATGCAGTAAGCCTGACCCACAGTAGAGATTAATAGGCAAGTGTTTTTCCTAAGCATCGAGGGAGACAACATGCTTCCTTGAGCACCAAAGCTTTGAAGCACTAATCCCCGCAAACAGAAATTTATTATATCTAGTTGGAATTATCACTTGAAACTTCTGAGTCTTTGAGAGACTTGGAAATCCTAGTCTCCAATGACTCAATCTTATTGATGAGATGACTAATTAGTTCTTCAACTTTGTTTTATTAAGATAGTCTATCTCTGTGTCGTAGATAGGTTTTAGTCATATCTTAGATTCCACATATAAGCAACACCGTATGATGTCTTTCTCTTTCTGACTTACTTTGTCTGGTATGATAATCTCCGGGTCCACCCACATTTCTGCAAATGGCATTATTTCATTATACAGAGGCTGATATCCCGCTGTATATATGTACCACATCTTCTTAATCCTTTCATCTCTCAGTGGTTCCATGCTTGCTTTCTTGTCTTGGCTATTGTGAATAGTGCTGCTATGAAGCCTGGTGGGCTGCCGTCTATGGGGTCGCACAGAGTCGGACACGACTGAAGCGACTTAGCAGCAGCAGCTAAGAATGTTGGGGTGATGTATCTTTTCAAATTCTAGTTTTGTCTGGATAAATGCCCAAGAATGGGATTGCCGGATCATATGGCAACTTCATTTTTAGTTTTTTGAGGAACCGCCATACTATGTTTTTCCCTTTTTAACTGCAAAGGCAACAATAGAAAAAGTTAATTTACTGGCTTCCTTCCAATAGTTTGTCAGACAGGGCTCAGCTTTCCCACTCAGGCTGTAATTACCCCCCACCCCTACCCCACACCTGCCTTCAAGTGGAGTCACAGCCTAGTTTTAGCTGCTTAGTCACCAGCCACAGTCAGACTTGTGACACTCCAGAGCTTGCCGCCACCTCTGGCTTGCCATGTGAATCGTGTGAGAACGCCCCTGGCTCTGGTCAGCAGAGCGGCTTTCCCACAGCTTGCTACAACTGTGATTTTAATAGCCCTGAGCTGCTGCTCGGCACCAGTATTTCAAACCAAGAATAGAAACACAACTAAACTCCCCCAGACGTGATTTATTTTACTGCTAATGAGGCGAGTGGAAGAGATTTCATAACGCAGCTGTTTCTGTGCAAAAAACATCCCTGTGTCAGATAATTGAGAGTATGCCCCCTTGTTCTGTTTGTGGTAAAGATCAAGAAGAGCCAATCACAGGTTTTTGTCCAATAACCTTTCACTTCTTAAACCCACAAACTAACTCCATAACCTGCCCTAGCTCTTCAGACTTTTGTTCTTGATGTTTTCTCCTTTTCAATTTACCCTTGAACCTTGAAGGGTTCCAATATTTTTTAATTAAAGTCTAGTTGATTTACAATATGTTAATTACTGCCATACAGAAAGTGACTCAGTTATAAAAATATATACGCACGTTCTTTTTTAATAGTTATTCTTTTCTGTTATGATTTATCACAGGATGCTGAGTATAGTTCTCTGTGCTGTACAGTAGGGCCTTGTTGCTCCTTGTGTTTATAAAGCTTGCATCTGCTAACCTCAACCTCCCCCTCCAACCTTTGCCCAACCTCCTGCCCCTTGGCAACCACCAGTCTGTTCCCATGATTCTGTCTCATAGATAGGTTTATTTGTGCCATAGTTTAGGTTCCACATATGAATGATACGATCTGATATTTGTATTTCTCTTCCTGACTTAACTTCACTTAGCATGGATAATCTCGAGGTTCATCCATGTTGCTACAAATGGCCTTCTTTGGTTCTTTTTTATGGCTGAGTAATGCTTCATGGGCTTCCCTGGTGGTTCAGAGGTCTGCCTGGAATGCAGGAGACCTGGGTTTGATCCCTGAGTCGGGAAGATCCCCTGGAGAAGGAAACGGCNTCCATGTTGCTACAAATGGCCTTCTTTGGTTCTTTTTTATGGCTGAGTAATGCTTCATGGGCTTCCCTGGTGGTTCAGAGGTCTGCCTGGAATGCAGGAGACCTGGGTTTGATCCCTGAGTCGGGAAGATCCCCTGGAGAAGGAAACGGCAACCCACTCCAGTAATCTTGCTTGGAGAATCCCATGGGGGAGAAGCCTGGTTGGCTACAGTCCTTGGGGTTGAAAAGAGTTGGACACGACTGAGCGACTTCACTCACTTCACTAATGCTTCGCGGTATGTATACTATATACACCTCATTTTCTTTATCCATTCATCTGTCGATAGACATTTAGGTTGCTTCCATGTCTGGGCTATTGTGAATAGCATTGCTGTGAAAATAGGGAAGTGTGTGTCCTTTTGGATCAGAGTTTCATCTGGATATGCCCAGGAGTGGAAATGCAGGATCATATGGTAACTCTATTTCTAGTTTTTTAAGGAACCTCCATACTATTCACCATAACGGTTGCACCAACTTACATTCTCATCAACATTGTAAGAGGGTTCACTTTTCTACACACTCTCTCCAGGATTTATTGTGTGTAGACTTCTTCATGATGGCCATTTTGCTGATGTGAGGTGATATTTCCATGTGGTTTTGATTTACATTTTTCTAATAAGTAGGCATATTGAGCATCTTCTCATGTGCCTGCTGGCCATCTGTATGTCTCCTTTGGAGAAATGTCTGTTTTTGTCTTCTGCCCATTTTTGATTAGGTTTTTTTTTTCTTTGGTATTGTATGAGCTGTTTGTGATTTTGGAAATTAACCCCTTTTTGGTCACATAGTTTGCAAATATTTTCTCCCAGTCTGTGGGTTATCTTTTCATTTTGCTTATGGTTTCCTTTGCTGTACAAAAGCTTATAAGTGTGAATGGGTCCGATTTGTTTATTTTTGTTTTATCTCTATTATTTTGGGAGACTGACTTCAGAAAACATTGGTACAATTTATGTCAGAGAATGTTTTGCCTATATTCTCTTCAAGGGTTCCAAATACTTTTGACTGTAAACCCAAAAGTATTATTTTGCATATTCTAGTTAAGGGTCTTTCGGACAAGGATTGTATCTAGTGAATTAGAAACTCCGAATCATTTCACTTCAATTAAACCTGACTTAAGTACTCAGCAGTAAAGAATCCGCCTGCCAATTCAGGAGATGCAAGAGATGCAGTTTCCATCCCTGGGTCGGGAAAATCCCCTGGAGAACAACACGGCAGCTCACTCCACTGTTCTTGCCTGGGAAATCCCATGGGTGGAGAAGCTTGGCTGGCTACAGTCCAGGGGGTCACAAAGAGCTGGACATGACTTAGCAGCTAAACAACAGCAAAGTTCATAGATAGTTTGTAGAACTGATTGACTGTTCTGTCTTTGGTGATAAAATGTTTAGGACATTCCTGAGATGATAGCCTTTTTAAAATCCTCACTTTCCTCGGTGTCACAAAGAGCTGGACATGACTTAGCAGCTAAACAACAGCAAAGTTCATAGATAGTTTGTAGAACTGATTGACTGTTCTGTCTTTGGTGATAAAATGTTTAGGACATTCCTGAGATGATAGCCTTTTTAAAATCCTCACTTTCCTCGGGGGTTGAAACAGTGATGAGTCTGGACCGCTTTTCTGTGACCTGAAGAAGTAAAACTGAACATGTGGACCCTCCCTGGGGGCTTGAGTCTAGCTCAGGTGATAAAGAGTAACTGTCGGGAGAGGCCAGCTGGTCTTGGAAAGGTCTTGCGCAAAGAACGTTGCTCAAAAATAGATCCTTAACACAACATTGTAGTAAGATAAAATAAGAAATAGAGTCCTTGTGTGATTCTTAATAAAAAGGACAGTGATGAAGCCAAGCAGAAATCTACCTGTTCTCTATTTGTTCATGGACATCAAGCTTATGCTCCTTTTTTGTGCAATCTGATTTTCATTTCTTGAACAGAAGCAGTTCATTATTGTGCATTTCTGTGGCTTTGCTTTCTGTAATCTCTCTCTCTTTTTTTTTTTTTTTTTTGCCACACCCCATGGCATGTGGGATCCTTGTACCCCAACCAGGGATCGAATCCAGGCCCCCTGCATTGGAAGCATCGAGTCTTAACCACTGGACTTCTAGGGAAGTCCTCTGTGGTTTTGTTTTCATCCAAACATGTACTCCATATAAACTTTGAACTTAACTTCTTTTGACCGAGGTATGCAGCATTCAGGATTGAACCCATGGACCCTGCAGAGGAAGCACGGAGTCTTAACCACTGGGCCACCAGGAAAGTCCCTGAACCTAATTTCATTGATGATCTATTTTTCAGGTTTTCAGGGGAATTTAGCTTTTTAATGTACCCCTCATCCCGTAAGCATTGTGGTTACATCTGGATGGACTTCCGAATCATGTCTTAAACTGAGCTGGCCCACACTGAGGGCTGGCGTGCCCCTAGGCTACACACTTTTCCTAGTCTCTTCTTGTTCTGTGAAAGAGCGTGCACTAGTAGTGAAAATCCAGTTCCTTACGTCCCATCTTGACTAGACAGGGAATAAAGCTTTCAGGATCCGTAACTTGAATCACATTACTTTGTATGTGTGCTTTGTAATTGTCTTCCTTTTCAAGTGGATGTAAATAGAGCTCTCCCCTAGACAATGGCTGAAAATATTGCTTAATCATCTTCCTTTCGCTCTTAGAATGCCTTGCAAAAAATAATGTTACTTTTATCACATGACCCAGCTGAAGGAGATCTCTTAATAACCTGCAAGGACATACCTTTAAGGCAGGAGCCCAAGAGAACAGGAGGCACCAACCCAGCGGGCACTCAGAACACACCCTCAGGAGGAAGTTCTGGCTTGTCCTGCCTGTCCAGGAATGTTCTCCCCAAATGTAAACTTTTGATCTTGTGAAATCACAGGTTCCAGAAGACAGTAAGTCCGTGGCTATTTTTTTGATGACAAAGTAAATATTCTTGCCAAATATTTTCCGAAAGTCAGATTTATTCAGAGGTTAGAAGTATGATGTTTTGAAGGTTTTTGGATCATAGTTACATGCTTTTAAATTTTGGATTTTTTTTTTTTTTTTTTGGCTGCACCGGGTCTTGGTTGCAGCAATAGGGATCTTTGATCTTTGTTTCAGCACGCAAGCCCTTAGATGTGGCATGTGGGGTCCAGTTCTCTGAACAGGAGTCGAACTTGGGTCTCCTGAATTCAGAGCATGGAGTCATAGCCAGTGGACCACCAGGGAAGCCCCCACAGTAATATGCTTAACTTGGCACTTCCTTTTGAGTCTGAAGTGAGGGAGACTGAACATATGACACACAGCTCTTCTGGACGGCTGGAGAGACTGTTCCTCTGTTGATCACTGCAGTTCAGTAGGCCATTAATAACTTCTTTTAGAGTTAAACTGAATTGACAAGACACTGACATCAACTTCACCGCGTTGTTATTGTACAGTGAAGTTGTAGGCAATGGTCAGTAATGGTCATATCAGATGAGCTCAGGGTCCAGGCAAACGCCTACATAGGTAAAATGTGTAACACTGGCTTCCTGTTAACCTGTCCCTGTGAACACACTGTGTGTGACACTCTGTACAAGGGCTTTCTTCAAGTTCATTTTATGTGTGTGTGTGTGTGTATTTTATTTACTTGTCCATGCCGGCTCTCAGTTGTAGCATGCGGAGTCTTCTAGACATGGCATATGGAATCCAGTTCCCTGAACAAGGATGGAACCCCCAGCCCGCTGTGTTGAAAGAGTGGAGTTTTGGCCAACGAACCGCCAGGGAAGTGCCTCAGGTTCATTATATTTAGATTTGAAGTTCTTTTAAGAAAGGTTTAGAAAGTGCATCACTTATTGTTAAGATGGGAAAATGAAATTTTAGAAATTGGAGGTTTTGGAAAGGTTTAGAATTTTTTTTTTAAAGAGAATGGTGTATTTTTCTGTGGTTATTGTTCTTCATTCATTAAAAAAAGAGAGAGACTTTTTTTTGCAATCTAATGCATTTGCTTTTGGAGGTCATCTAATTGTAGCTTCATCCTATCTTAAAAACTCCTTGATATCTTTATGTTATCGAAGATCTTTTATTAGATGTAATGATAAGGAAAGACATTTTAGCAAAAAAGGTGCTTGTAAAGGCATTTGTCTTTCTGTCATAACTGTGGGTGACCTACAAGTGACATAAACTTTTGTGTTGACAAATTGGGTGCAGCCTCAGATTAAGTAAGGGATCAGGGTCATATTATGCTCTCTGGGTTCACTAGCAAGAAAAAAATTTAGCACTTTCTAAACCATTAACTCTTGGCACTTCCCTGGTGGTCCAATGGCTAAGACTCTGAACTTCCACCACAGGGGACGCAGGTTCCATTCCTCCTTGGGGAACTAAGATCCCACATGCTGCACTCAAGTGGCCAAAAAAAAAGAAGAAAGAAAGAAAAAATAGATAAATAAAGCATTAGCTCTTAGGAACCTTCTTTCTTGATTTTGTATGGATTGGGGCAGCTTGAGGTCCTTGTAAACTACTTGGGTCCCAAATATCTCTACTGAATTAGAGTGGGCTGGAGTGTCCTGATATGTCCATTTCTAAATGGGAAGTCCCTTGGACTGCCAGGATATCAAATCAGTCAATCTTAAGGGAAAGTAACCCTGAATATTCACTGGAAGGACTGATGCTGAAGCTGAAGCTCCAGTATTTTGGTCATCTGATGTGAACAGACAACTCAGTGGAAAAGTCTCTGACGCTGGGAAAGATCACGGGCAAAAGGAGAAGAGGACGTCAGAGGATGAGATGGCTGGATGGCATCGCCGATGCAATGAACATGAACTTGGGCAATCTCAAGGCGATGATGAGGGACAGGGAGGCCTGGCGTGCTACAGTCTATGGGGTCACAGAGTCAGACACGACTGGGCGAATGAACAACAACAAATGGAAAGCAAGCATATGGAGCACATTATAAGATCAGCAATAGATGGCTAGGCTCTCATAGTGAAAGTGAAGTCGCTCAGTCGTGTCCGACTCTTTGCGACCCCATGGACTGTAGCCTACCAGGCTCCTCCACCCGTGGGATTCTCCAGGCAAGAGTACTGGAGTGGGTTGCCGTTTCCTTCTCCAGGAGATCTTCCCAACCCAGGGATCGAACCTGGGTCTCCCACATTGCAGGCAGACGCTTTAACCTCTGAGCCACCAGGGAAGACTCAATGACCCCTAATAAAATCTGTTGCTGGCATAGTTCTAGTCTATTCTGAAAAGGGTAAAATATCAAGTTTAGGAGTTTGATTAATTAGAATCCACCCAAGCTGAGGAAAGAAAAATGGAGATGAATCCCTAGAGATTCATATGACAGATTCATCTTAAAAAAAAAAAAAAAAAAANCTTCTCCAGGAGATCTTCCCAACCCAGGGATCGAACCTGGGTCTCCCGCATTGCAGGCAGACGCTTTACCCTCTGAGCCACCAGGGAAGACCCCATAGGGCTAAAAAGACACAATTTAGCAAATAGAATTTATTGATCTTTTACGAACTTTAATATTGTCTAAAGATAATTTTAAAATCAAACTATTAATTGAGGGCAGGAGAAGAAGGGGGCAACAGAGGATGAGATGGTTGATGGCATCACTGAGTCAACGAACATGAGTTTGAGCAAACTCTGGAACATAGTGAAGGACAGGGAAGCTTGACACGCAGCAGTCCATGGGGTTGCAAAGCATCTGATATGACTTAACAACTGAACGGTAACAATGACCTTAACGTAGAAGATGCAGATACATGTAAATATGTAGGTATTTTACTAGAAATAATTTATGAGTGAGATAAAACGTTCACATTTGGGTAGAGAAATAAAATTGTAAAAGGAAATAAAATTCTTTGCAGCTATTTGAATCCTCTGAAGTTACAGTCAGTTTATACTTGCTTGGGGAGGTGGGATGATGGAAAACAGGAGAAGCAAGAAGAGGAAGCTGATGGGTGAAGGTAGGGAGTGGAAAGGAGGAGGAGGGTGGGGAGTAAAATGGGACAGTGAAGGTAGAATGTTTATTTCCAAGTGTCCAGAGAGTCCTTCCCTGCTTTCTTGCATGCACTTTGAGTTCTGCATTACGATATATTTAGTAACTCAGTGGTCAAAGTTAAACAATTCTTATGTAATAGAAGTTCATTGCCCTGGGAAAAAAGACTTCCTTTCACTTCCCTTTCACTTCCTTTTTTGGATGTATTCTAGTTGATGTATGATGTTAGTTGGTTTCAAAAAGAGCGGGAACAGCCAATAGAGTCTTCTACACTTTCATGAGATAGAGGATTATTCTTATTCAGTATTTGCAGGAAAGAAAAGGACTAAATTGGAGCCCTCCTGCATAGGGCTTAGTCCTCAAGGTTACATCTTTGATAAGTATTACGAGGGTGTGTCGTGAACTCTGCTCTTATTGATAACCATTTCAGCACCTGTTCATCTGTGAGGATTCTTTCTGGAATGCCAGGGCCTTCCATTCTTACCTTTTGGCAAGAATCAAAGAATGTTTGTAATTCAGACATTCTTCTTTCCATTGCAATATGTAGATGCCCAGAAAGGAACAGGGGTTTACTTTCACTTGGAAGGCTGGAGAGTGGAAGGCCATGATGGTGGTAATCAGTTCAGTTCAGTCGCTCAGTTGTGTGCGACTCTTTGCGACCCCATGAATCGCAGCACGCCAGGCCTCNTTTTTTTTTTTTTTTTTGGCTGCACCGGGTCTTGGTTGCAGCAATAGGGATCTTTGATCTTTGTTTCAGCACGCAAGCCCTTAGATGTGGCATGTGGGGTCCAGTTCTCTGAACAGGAGTCGAACTTGGGTCTCCTGAATTCAGAGCATGGAGTCATAGCCAGTGGACCACCAGGGAAGCCCCCACAGTAATATGCTTAACTTGGCACTTCCTTTTGAGTCTGAAGTGAGGGAGACTGAACATATGACACACAGCTCTTCTGGACGGCTGGAGAGACTGTTCCTCTGTTGATCACTGCAGTTCAGTAGGCCATTAATAACTTCTTTTAGAGTTAAACTGAATTGACAAGACACTGACATCAACTTCACCGCGTTGTTATTGTACAGTGAAGTTGTAGGCAATGGTCAGTAATGGTCATATCAGATGAGCTCAGGGTCCAGGCAAACGCCTACATAGGTAAAATGTGTAACACTGGCTTCCTGTTAACCTGTCCCTGTGAACACACTGTGTGTGACACTCTGTACAAGGGCTTTCTTCAAGTTCATTTTATGTGTGTGTGTGTGTGTATTTTATTTACTTGTCCATGCCGGCTCTCAGTTGTAGCATGCGGAGTCTTCTAGACATGGCATATGGAATCCAGTTCCCTGAACAAGGATGGAACCCCCAGCCCGCTGTGTTGAAAGAGTGGAGTTTTGGCCAACGAACCGCCAGGGAAGTGCCTCAGGTTCATTATATTTAGATTTGAAGTTCTTTTAAGAAAGGTTTAGAAAGTGCATCACTTATTGTTAAGATGGGAAAATGAAATTTTAGAAATTGGAGGTTTTGGAAAGGTTTAGAATTTTTTTTTTAAAGAGAATGGTGTATTTTTCTGTGGTTATTGTTCTTCATTCATTAAAAAAAGAGAGAGACTTTTTTTTGCAATCTAATGCATTTGCTTTTGGAGGTCATCTAATTGTAGCTTCATCCTATCTTAAAAACTCCTTGATATCTTTATGTTATCGAAGATCTTTTATTAGATGTAATGATAAGGAAAGACATTTTAGCAAAAAAGGTGCTTGTAAAGGCATTTGTCTTTCTGTCATAACTGTGGGTGACCTACAAGTGACATAAACTTTTGTGTTGACAAATTGGGTGCAGCCTCAGATTAAGTAAGGGATCAGGGTCATATTATGCTCTCTGGGTTCACTAGCAAGAAAAAAATTTAGCACTTTCTAAACCATTAACTCTTGGCACTTCCCTGGTGGTCCAATGGCTAAGACTCTGAACTTCCACCACAGGGGACGCAGGTTCCATTCCTCCTTGGGGAACTAAGATCCCACATGCTGCACTCAAGTAGCCAAAAAAAAAGAAGAAAGAAAGAAAAAATAGATAAATAAAGCATTAGCTCTTAGGAACCTTCTTTCTTGATTTTGTATGGATTGGGGCAGCTTGAGGTCCTTGTAAACTACTTGGGTCCCAAATATCTCTACTGAATTAGAGTGGGCTGGAGTGTCCTGATATGTCCATTTCTAAATGGGAAGTCCCTTGGACTGCCAGGATATCAAATCAGTCAATCTTAAGGGAAAGTAACCCTGAATATTCACTGGAAGGACTGATGCTGAAGCTGAAGCTCCAGTATTTTGGTCATCTGATGTGAACAGACAACTCAGTGGAAAAGTCTCTGACGCTGGGAAAGATCACGGGCAAAAGGAGAAGAGGACGTCAGAGGATGAGATGGCTGGATGGCATCGCCAACGCAATGAACATGAACTTGGGCAATCTCAAGGCGATGATGAGGGACAGGGAGGCCTGGCGTGCTACAGTCTATGGGGTCACAGAGTCAGACACGACTGGGCGAATGAACAACAACAAATGGAAAGCAAGCATATGGAGCACATTATAAGATCAGCAATAGATGGCTAGGCTCTCATAGTGAAAGTGAAGTCGCTCAGTCGTGTCCGACTCTTTGCGACCCCATGGACTGTAGCCTACCAGGCTCCTCCACCCGTGGGATTCTCCAGGCAAGAGTACTGGAGTGGGTTGCCGTTTCCTTCTCCAGGAGATCTTCCCAACCCAGGGATCGAACCTGGGTCTCCCACATTGCAGGCAGACGCTTTAACCTCTGAGCCACCAGGGAAGACTCAATGACCCCTAATAAAATCTGTTGCTGGCATAGTTCTAGTCTATTCTGAAAAGGGTAAAATATCAAGTTTAGGAGTTTGATTAATTAGAATCCACCCAAGCTGAGGAAAGAAAAATGGAGATGAATCCCTAGAGATTCATATGACAGATTCATCTTAAAAAAAAAAAAAAAAAAGAAACAAGTGGAACTTTTATATTCTGAATTTCCTTGTAATGAGGTTTTTTTCTGGTGATTTTCATTTTTGGGCACCTGGCCATGATTTGATGCTGAGTAGTTTAGCATAGCAGAATGTATGGTTTCCAGAGCAACTACAATTTCTCTCAATCCCTACCTCTGACCAAGACCATCTGCAATCTCTTACAATGTGTGAGACTCTTCATTCTCCCTGTAGCTTTGAGTGGTCAGGGAGAGCCCCTGGCAGCTAGCAGGAGCTATCGTGTCCAACCTTCCCTTGTCTATGTGAGGAAGGGAACAGGGAGCCAGCATGGGGTTGTTGGGGGCAGGAGGGGGTACGGAGCCCACCCCTTATCATTGTTGAAGAGACCGTCTTGGGAATGGCTGGTCCACTGGGACTGGAGGTTAAAGTACTTTAAACCACTGCTATGAAACACGCCACAGTGCCCTACAAATAGTTGGGGTTTGTTGGATACAGAACATATATTTATTCAAGACAGTTGACATTATTTTAAACATCTTTGCTAACAAATTACCTTTTAATAAGTAAGGCAAACATCATGGCGGGTGCTTGCAAAGCCTTTTGCTTTGTTTTGCAAATCGAAGAATTAAGGTGCTGACTCACATTAACTGGACTGTTTTAACTTTCCTACTGATGTCTTTTTCATTAGCTATTCAGGCTGACTGGTGTGCGCTGTGGTTTGTGTCGATGTCTCATCTCTGAGACAAATGATTCTTGAGTTCTGGTTTCTGTGATAGCAAGACAGGATCAAGGAGAAGACAACTGGACAAAAGTAACTGAGGGCTTCCCAGGTGGTGCCAGTGGTAAAGAACCTGCCTGCCGATACACGTTAGACGAAAGAGATGCCAGCTCAGTCCCTGGGTAGGGAAGATCCCCTGGAGGAGATCAGGGCAACCCACTCCAGTATTCCTGCCTGGAGAATCCCATGGACAGAGGAGCCTGGTGGGCTACAGTCCAGNCCCAGGTGGTGCCAGTGGTAAAGAACCTGCCTGCCGATACACGTTAGACGAAAGAGATGCCAGCTCAGTCCCTGGGTAGGGAAGATCCCCTGGAGGAGATCAGGGCAACCCACTCCAGTATTCCTGCCTGGAGAATCCCATGGACAGAGGAGCCTGGTGGGCTACAGTCCAGGGAATCACACAGAGTTGGACACGACTGAGCGACTTGGCACCCACGTACATACTCAGGGAACATGGGTAGCAAGCCAGGGAAACATACACATGGGAGGTGTTATATGCTCAATTATAACACAACTTCTTCTTACCAGCTTGAAGAAAAGTAAATGGGATAGTTTTTTTTTTTAATTCAACACACAGAGTCGGACACGACTGAAGTGACTTAGCAGCAGCAGCAGCAGCAAGACTTTATTGAATGAAGAAAAGAATGAGCTTCAGCACTTCAAGTTTCAGATATGATGGAAAGGTTTAAAAGTGTTTCTGATGTATATTGTGCAATCCTAAAGTAAGAAAATGATCATATGAATCTGAATTAACAAAATATTAAGTTTTTGCTTAACATCTAACGTTGATATGGAACAAAACCAACAGAAGAGAGAAAGGCAAAGGGGTATATAAGTGAATATTTTCTCCGTTAACATTCCTAATGAGGATTTATTTTAGATGTCACACCTCTTTTTATTTAATTTTTATTTTGTATGGGAGCATAGTTGATTTACAATGTGGTATTAGTTTCAGCTGTACTGCACAGTGATTCAGTTACATATAAGAAGTAGGCATTCTTTTTGCGATTCAGTTCCCTTACAGATTAGTGAAGAATACTGAGTTTAGTTTTCTGTGCTATTCAGTAGGTCCTTGTTGATGACCTATCTTGTATATTGTTGCTGTTGTTGTTTACTTGCTAAGTTGTGTCTGACTCTTTTGGGACCCCATGGACTGTAGCCCATGGGGTTCCTCTGTCCATGGGATTTCCCAGGCAAGAATACTGAAGTGGTTTGCTATTTCCTCCTCCAGGGGATCTTTTCGACCCAGGGATCAAACCCGCATTTCCTGCATTGGCAGGCAGATTCTTTACCACCGAGCCAGCTGGGAAGCACCTATCATATATTGTAGTAGGTATATGTTAACGCCAGACACCTTAAAAAAAAATGAGTATTTTTTAATGTAATACACTCAAAATTATCTCCAAAGAGAGCCTACAGACGCCTTTGGCATGAAAGGCAGGGACCTGTCTTTAAACCCTAAACCTAAGGTGTATCAGGGCTCTCAGGGAATTGCAGCCAGTCTTGCCGTCTCCTCTAGGCACCAGCCTGTCAATATTTACTGAGTTAAGGTGCTCCTGGCTCCCATCCACGCACCCACCTCTTTGCCTTCTGCATGCTGTTGACTTGTACATGGAGACCAGCTGGTTGCAGAAAAAAACAATTTCCACAGAAAGTGAAAGTACTTAAAAAATGGATCCTAAAATGAAAAAAATCTGTTTTCAGTGTGTAGTTAGTGGTCACTCAGTTTAAATGTTAATTTTAGATTATCAGTTAAGACTAACTTATTGGCTGTTGCTGCTGTTCATTTGCTAAGTTGTGTCCAACTCTTCCTGACTCCGTCTTTCGGAGGCCAGTCTTCCCTGTCCCTCGCTGTCTTCCAGAGTTCGCTCAGATTCATGTCCATTGAGTCCTGGCAGTTTTCTGTGTTCTTTCTCTGATAACCTTTCTATCCCTCCATTTCTCTCTCCTCCTGTTTTGGAATTCCTGTGAGTTAGACATTGGACCTCTTCTGCTGACCTACTCTACTTTCTCCTTCAACCTCTTATCTCTGCCTTTTGTTGAAATATCTAGACGATTTCCTTGGCTTTTAAAGTGTTTTTAATTTCCAAGAGTTCTTTCTGGTTCCCTAGTCATCTTTCTACTTACCATGCCCCATCTTCTAGCTTCATGGGTGCAAACATCTTGTTCCCCTAAGGTTACCTGCAAGTCTCCTGTTTTAAGCCATGCCCCCCTCCCCGCCCCAGACTTCACACAGTTGTCTCTGAACCATTTCTTCTGAGTTCCCTTTTTAAAATTGTTTACTGCTTTCACGTTGGAGGCTTTTCTCAAATCTTTGCCAGTCTGGAAGGTTCTTTGGGTGTGAGCTGGGTCTCTTCCCTTAGTCCCTTCCCAGAGGCCCTCAAGTGCTGTGTGTAGAATGTGGGGTTATTTGTGTGATGGGAGTGGGTTTGGGAGCATGTCTAGGTGACAGTGTCCTGGGGAGGGGGTCCTGGGGAAGCTGAGGGGGGAGACCTTGGTTCAGGTTCACCCACACAAACACACATGTGTGCACACAGGGGAAAGACAAGTGCTCCAGACCTTAGGAAGGAATGCAGCTTAAGGATAAAGTTTGATAAAAGTTAACTAATTTTGTCATGTACTCTGGAGTCACATATTTGATGTTTTCTCTTTCCCACTAGATAGGACTTGCATCTCAGCCACATCTTTAGTAATTAATATTGACTTTTCTCTCTGCAAATCAAAAAGGAGCATTTAAATCAGGCAGCATTTGTTTAATCTTTCAATCACAAATGAAATGACTTGTCATGAAGCAGAGGTGAGTCTGAGAATCATTTAAGGATGGCATTAATGATTTTCATCTGAATTCACTCCAGTTTCACAACGGCACATGCTGCCCTAGGTAAGCATGTGGGAAAGTTATGTGACCCACGTTCTCAGATCAGCAGCAGAATTTCACCCCAGTCCCCTCCCAGAAATTCTGATCCAAAGGGGAGTCAGTTACTGAAAGCATGAAAACCCTGATTTCTGCAGAATGATTTTACTAGTTGCATGTAACCTACTGTTGTTTGATAGCTTTCAAATGCTATGTTATTCTAGAAAGTGAATGTTTTGCTGACTTTTATAATTAATAGTGAAAAATTAAAAATTATGATAATCTCATTGCTGATCATGGATAGACGTAACCAATCAGGTGGGGAGGGTTTTGGCATTTTGAGACTGTAAGCAAACTCTGAATAATCTATTTCACCTTTTATTCTTAGGATGGCCTGAAGATTCATTGCCGTAATCAGTGCTTCTCATTTTGGTAGGAATGGGAGTCTTATGTGTATATAAACATAGTCAACATAAGGAGCAGAGGAGGAGAGCCCTTCGCTATTCAAAGGAAAAATTCCCCAATACAATACTGTATGATGGCTAACCAGCCTGATTTAGAGCTTGTTTCTATTATGTATTTTGATTAATTTTGCTGATAACTCTGTGCTAATATTCCTTTTAAGTTCAGAGCTCCTTAACTTCCACCCTCTCAAAATAAAAACCTCCACATCACAGGTATTGACAGAATCTGAATATTTCTTCTCCTCCTCCCGCTTCTCCTCCTTGTTTTCTTTCCCTGAGGGAGACAGTAAGGGAGGAAGGCAAAGGAAAGAAAGAATTAAGGGAGAGAGAGAGAGAGAACAGAAAGTGGGAGAAGAAAAATAAAACTAAATAGAATTTAAGTGTTTCCTAAGCAAATTAAAGAATTTTACCTTCCCCCGACCAAAAAAAAAGTCTAAAACCCAGCTTTCCCAATCCCAACAAAAAATCTTGCACCAAGAGTGCAAGATTCCTAAATGCCCGATATTGAGAAAAAAAAAGAAAAATTACATCTAAAAATTACTCTGGACTCTATAATGAGCTCTCCTGTTTTCTTTCAGGTCATTCTGGATGATCAGATCGAAAGAGAAGAGCAGAGACTGCCTCAGGACTCGATGTATAAAATATCTATCAGCAGGGTTTAGTCAATCCTTTCTGACAGGTATACACACTGCAACAACCTTCAAAGGTCACTTCTGGGAGACCCTCCTAACTCCTTTTGATGATGCTGCCAAGAAAGGAAAGAGAAAAAGTAAGAAAAGAAATCTAAATAAGAACAAAACAATGGAAAGGACACTCACGTGAACACCAAAGGTGCAACTGGTGAAGATTAAAAATTCTATTAGACTTCACTGACCATACAACCCACGATTCCATGGGGTTATTACTAGCATAGAGTGTTCTCTCATCACCAGATACTTTGTTTAAACCTTAGGGCCACATTCATAATCGGATGATAACACCATTGGTACAGGGCTAGGGGTTGTTCTCTGAGTGAAACTGAGGTTTCCACAGGACTTCCTAAAAGAAATAAGAAAATCCAAACTGGGATAAATGATCTATCCAATACTACCAAGAGCTCAGTGGATGCTTTTCACCAAATTCCATTTCCTCAGAAGGTCTCAGAGGAAAAGGGCGCAGGGACCACAACAGTCACGATCCAGCCACAGCTGGCTGCATTTGGTAATACACGGATATGACTACTTGTGAATTAAGCAAACAAAAGTAAACAAAAGGATATCCTCAACTGTAAACTCCTCTTTCTGACAAAACGAGTAATTCAATATTTATTCTCAATTAATACTATAGGTACACATATTACCAACATGTAATAGAAAGTCTTTGAAATTTACACACTCAGGTTAAGTGGTTTTGAAATGAAGTAGAAAGTTAGAGGCTTTCTGCTAAGCCCATCTGGGCATCCTAAAAATCAGAATCCTGAGTTGGACCCGTTCCCACATTGCTGTAAACCACACTACAAACTCTCAAATCAGGGACAGAGTCCTTTGTGGAAAGACGAATCCAGGAAATAAACTGAAACCAGACTTAACTTTGACAAGTCAATGAAGACAGAGACTTGGAAACAGAAGAAAAAGAATAAAGGTTGACATAATTCAGGTAGGCTGGAATTCAAAGCACGACGGGATCTTGGCAACACAGACCAACTAACTGGATCAAGATGAAGCCAAGACTAGGCCAGGCATGGTCTAGAGAAATGCATACACACTCCAGCAGTTTGGCTGCCAAGTAGATGCTTGCAAACCCAATGAACGATGCTCAAAGACAAAGCAAATTCACACTTGGTTCAGGCAGACCTGGTAACAGGCGAAGGAATTCAAGGATGCAGGGGGCATGACGCTGAAGTACAGACTCACAGAGCAAGACTTCTATTTCCAGCAATGTTGTGATCTAAGTACACACATTCACATGCAAAATCCAAAACTGTTGAATAAAATATGAGTCACAGGGAAGTGAGGAAATTCTAGAAATTTCCCCAGACCAGGGAAGAACATAAACATAGATATGTTATATTGGCACTGACATTTAGGCTATCAAGAAAGTACTTGTTGATATGAATAAGTAGGAAGCTTGGGTTTTCACAGTCATATGGAAGTAGATGATGAAGACTCGGCTTTGTTCAATATGAAAAAGTGCATCAGAGTCCCTGCTTATCTCTATAAGCCCTCAAACGGCTCCTTTCTCAGTAAAAAGTGATGACAAGGAATCTATCTCAGCATAGATGCCTGGGGCAGGGAGAGTCTCCCCAAACACAAGGATCAATTTTATATTACCTAATTGAATGGTAATTGAAGGAACACTTCCAAACTCATTTTAGGAGGTTGGCATTACCCTGATACTAAAGCCAGGTGAAGATGCTACAAGAAAAGGAAGTTACAGGCCAAGGTCCCTGATGAACGTAGATGTGAATATTCTCAACAAAATACTAGCAACTGAATTCAAGGACACAGTAAAAGGGTCATATATCATAATCAAGTGGTATTTATCCCTGGGATGCTAGGATGATTCAACATATGCAGATCAATAAACGTGCTACACCATATTAACAGAATTAAGAGACTTTATTTTTTTGGTCTCCAAAATCACTGCAGAGAGTGACTGTAGCCATGAAATTAAAAGATGTTTGCTCCTTGGAAGAAAAGCTGTGACAAACCTAGACAGCATATTAAACTTTGCCAACAAAGGTCCATCTAGTCAAAGCTATGGTTTTTCCAGTAGTTATGTATGGATGTAAGAGTTGGACTGTAAAGAAAGCTGAGTGCCGAAGAATTGATGCTTTTGAACTGTGGTGCTGGAGAAGACTCCTGAGAGTCCCTTGGACTGCAAGAAGATCCAACCAGTCAATTCTAAAGGAAATCAGTCCTGAATATTCATTGGAAGAACTGATGCTGAAGCTGAAACTCCAATATTTTGCCCACCTGATGAGAACTGACCCACGAGAAAAGACCCTGATGTTGGCAAAGATTGAAGGCAGGAGGAGAAAGAGATAACAGAGGATGAGATGGTTGGATGGCATCACTGACTCGATGGACATGAGTCTGAGAAAGCTCCAAGAGTTGGTGATGAACAGAGAAGCCTGGTGTGCTGCAGTCCATGGGGTCACAAAGAGTCGGACATGACTGAGTGATTGAACTGAACTGACTGAAGGGTAAAAATCCTATGCTCATTTCGATAGATGCAGGAAAAGTATTTGATAAAATTCACGTCCTTTCATGATAAAACTCTTAACAGATTAGTTATAAAAGGAATACACCCCAATATAATAAAAGCCATATATGACAAGCCCACAGCTAGCTTCCTACTCAATGGTGAAAAGTTAAAAGCCTTTTCTCTAAGGTCAAGAAAAAAATTAAAAAATAAAGTATGCCCACTCTCACCACTTCTTTTCAACTCTGTCATGGCCACAGTTGGACAAGAAAAATAACCAAAAGGCATCCAAATTAGAAATTAAGAAGTAAAATCATCCCTGTTTGCAGATGAGATGATCTTATATATTAAGAACACTGCTGCTGCTGCTGCTAAGTTGCTTTAGTCGTGTCCGACTCTGTGCAACCCCACAGATGGCACTCCACCAGGCTCCTCCGTCCCTGGGATTCTCCAGGCAAGAACACTGGAGTGGGTTGCCATTTCCTTCTCCAATGCATGAAAGTGAAAAGTGGAAGTGAAGTTGCTCAGTCGTTTCTGACTCTTCACGACCCCATGGACTGGAGCCTACCAGGCTCCTCCGTCCATGGGATTCTCCAGGCAAGAGTACTGGAGTGGCTTAAATCCACCTAAAAAACCTGTTTCAACTAAGGAATGAAATCAACAAAGTAGCAGGATTAAAAACCAACATAGAAAAATCATTTGTGCTTCTACACATAAAAAATGAGCTATCTGAAGGAAATTTAAAAAGCAATTCCATTTACAATAACATCAAAAATAACAAAATACTTACAAATAACTTTAACCAAGGAGGCAAAATATCTGTACACTGAAAACCATAAGACACTGATGAAAGAAATTGAAAACACACATGAATACTGGAAACCCAGTGTTCTTGGATCGGAAGAATTAATATTGTTAAAATGTCTATACCATCAAAACTGATCTACAAATTCAATGCAATCCATATCAAAATTCTACTGGCATTTTTCACAGAAATAGAAAAACTATACTAAAATTTGTATGGAATCACAAAAGACCTTGAGTAGCTGAAGCAAACTTTTGAACAAATAAAGCTGGAGCCATCACACATTCTGATTTCAAACTATACTACAAAGTTTCAGTAACCAAAAGAGTATGGCATTGGCACATAGTAGAAAGCCCAGAAATAAACCAAGAACACATAACAGTAAGGGCATGAAAGGCGGCATTCTCTTCAACAAATAGTGCTAAGAAAACTGGATATTCACATGCAAAAGAATGACTGGACCCCTCTCATCTTACACTACTCATAGTTAGTGTGAAATATCAGAGACTTAAATGTAAAGCCCGAAACCATAAAACTCCTAGAAGGAAATATAGAGGTAAAGCTCCTTGACATTGATCTTTGCAATGATTTTTGGGGGGGGTAAGAAACCAAGAGCACAAAAGCCAAAAATAAACAAGTGGGACTACATCAAACAAAAAAGCTTCTGAACAGCAAGCAAAAGCAACAATCAATAAATGGAAATAGCAACCTACAGAAAGACAAAAAATGTTTGCAAACCATATATCTGATCAAGGGTTAATATCTAAAAACTATAAAGATCTCACACATTTAATGACAGAAAAAAGCAAATAATACAACTAAAAATGGGTAAAGGATTGAATAGACATTTTTCCAAATGGCCAAAAGGCACATGAAAAGGTGTTCGACTTCACTAGTCATTAGGGAAATGGGAATTAAAACCACAGTGAGATATCATCTCACATCTGTTATGACAGCAATTACCAGAAAGACAAAAGTTAACCAGCATTGGTGAGAATGTGAGAAAAGTGAGCACACTATTGGTGGCACAACCACTATCTAAATAGGAGAGTGATTCCTCAGAAAATAAAAAACAGAACTTCCGTCTGATCCAATAATACTACTCCTAGGTATATAGCCAAGGGAAATTAAATCAGTGACTGGAAGAGATATCTGCATCCCTGTGATCGCTGTAGCACTATTCACAACAGCCAAGATATGGAAACCACCTAAACGTCCACCAATAGATGAATGGATAAAGAAAATATGGTATAGCTACACAATGGAATATTAACTCAGCAATAAAAAAGGAAATCCTGCCATCTGCAACAACATGGATGAATTTGGAAGGCATTATGCTAGATGAAATAATATAGACAGCAGAGAAAGACAAATATTGTATGGTATTACTTATAAGTGGGACCTAAACAAAACAAACCTGACTTCATAGAAACAGAATAAAATGGCAGTTACTGTTACTGAATCGCAAATCCATGTGCCTGATGCACAGTGAGGCCAATCAATACTAAAACATCAGAGTTTGGGACAGAGAGATTTATTACAGGTTCACACAAGGAGATGGGTGGCTCATGCCCCAATAATCCCAAGTTACTGAAACTTGTCAGCAAATCCCTTTAAAAGCAAAAGGTGAGGGAGCAAGTGTGGTTAGTTGTTGCAAACTTGTTGGTGTCAGATCCTTTGTCTTGAGGTCAGGTCATGGTCAGGTTAACGATGTTCCTATAAATCTCTACCAAACCAAAGTTATTCTCTGCCTGACAAGAAAGGGCAAGGCCCCAAGGCATAGCTTCCACCCTCCAAGGTCCCAGTTCCCAGCTAAGAGGAGGCAGATCTCAGTTGGCAGCTACCTCAGGGACAGGCTCCCACACGCTGCCCAGCTGTCATCCCTGAGGGAGCCAGGCATCCCGCCCAACCGGCCCTCATTCTCTTCAGGCCGCCCAAATGGTGGAGACCAGGTCTCACAGACCTGAGGGAGCCAGGCATCCCGCCCAACCGGCCCTCCGTCTCCTCAGGCCGCCCAAATGGGGGAGACCAGGTCTCACAGACTGTGACAGACAGCCAGCCATTGCTCTTAGGTCGCAGAGACAGACATGAGGGAGAGGTTCCCTGCTGCCTCAAGGCCTGGACCAAGGCTAATGGAGGGCGTCGGTGAGGGCTCTGGAGCCCCACAGGATGTAATCCCCAGTCTCTTCCCTAGGCCCTCCAGCTCACCCGCTGGCCCAAGGCTGGCCCTCCTCCTTCTCTTGGAGGGCCCGCAAGAGAAGTCCTAAATCTGTCTCTTACCTCACTGTCCACCTGATGATCACCACACCACTGACAGCTGGCCGAATTGCTTCTGGACTGGTCCCTCATTGACAGTTACTGGTGGGCATGACCCACTGTGGCACTGACCAATAGCTGAGCAGGACAACTAATGGTCGCTCACTGACAACTGGCTGTTTGTGGGCAGGGACCACTGAGGCACTGACCAATGGTTGAGCAAGATTTGTTGCCTAGAAACAGGGTGCCTGACTAATGAGACACCACACTGACTGACTGCTAAGGGCTGTGCTTGTCCTGCTCTGTTACATTACCAAGTTAGGAGGAGAAGCAAATAAGAAGATGCAGGTCAAAGGGCCAAACTTTCAGTTATTAGATAAGTCTTGAGGATCTAATAATGTATAGCAAGGTGATTATAGTTAATAATATGCTACTGTATACTTGCATGCTTGAAAGGTGCCGAGAGCAGATCTTAAGCATTCTCACCACAAGAAATAAAGAAGAGTTAACTTTAAGACAGGAAGCAATGGATATAATAATTACCTTGATCTTGTGTAATTGTTCTACAATGTATACATACATAAAATCATCACCTTTTACACTTCAAATATATACATTTGTCAGTTATTTTTCAATGAAATTAGAGAACAAAACAAAAAGAATCAAATTGGTATGCTGATATTCTTTATTAAAAATGTCTTTCTACTGTTAAAAAATTATTTTACCTATGTGTTCAGAAACCCAGAGCTGAGAAATTAAAGTGATCAAGGTTGGGAAACACATGTATAATTCCTGTAAAAATGGAAGGCAAACACTGTCCGAAGCAATGGTTCTCAACCTTGATTGTGGAGCTTTAAAAATAATGATGCCTCACATTCAGAGTCTCTGCATTCACTGGACTGGGGTTCACTCTGCCACCCTAAGGCTCACTTGGTGATCCCAGTGAGTAGCAAAGATGGAGAACCACTGTCTGGAGAGATATAGCTTCAACATGGGCCACCTAGGATCCCCAGCAAGCATGACTGAGAAAACAAAATTTGACAACACCCAAAGGAACAATCCACCAAGAACAGGCAGAAATAACAAAAAACAGAGTTAACTCCCCAAGAACTTTAAAGATAACAGAATTATTTGTTAAAGACTATATAATATTAAAATAATTAAAGATGAAAAATCCAAAAATATATAATGGAGGAAAATGTAAGGAAAACATGGCAAACACTGTCCGAAGCAATGGTTCTCAACCTTGATTGTGGAGCTTTAAAAATAATGATGCCTCACATTCAGAGTCTCTGCATTCACTGGACTGGGGTTCACTCTGCCACCCTAAGGCTCACTTGGTGATCCCAGTGAGTAGCAAAGATGGAGAACCACTGTCTGGAGAGATATAGCTTCAACATGGGCCACCTAGGATCCCCAGCAAGCATGACTGAGAAAACAAAATTTGACAGCACCCAAAGGAACAATCCACCAAGAACAGGCAGAAATAACAAAAAACAGAGTTAACTCCCTAAGAACTTTAAAGATAACAGAATTATTTGTTAAAGACTATATAATATTAAAATAATTAAAGATGAAAAATCCAAAAATATATAATGGAGGAAAATGTAAGGAAAACATAAAATTAGAAAGGATACATTCACTGATTTTAGAAACTCAATAAGGGAGTTAAACAGCAGAGTAACAGACTTGTAGAGTGGAAGGCCTCCCTGGTGGCTAAGTGGGAAAGAATCTGCCTGCAGTGCAGAATCTGTGGGTTGATTCCTGGGTCAGGAAGATCTCCTGGAGAAGGAAATGGCAACCCACTCCAGTATTCTTAAACCTGGAGAAACCCAGAGACAGAGGAGCGCGGTGGGCTACAGTCCGTGGGATTAAAATGAGTCAGCCGTGACTGAGTGACTAAACAATGACAACAAAGAGAGACGCGGAGACCCCGGCAACTGTTCCGGAGAAAACACCTGGAATGCGGCACCAAAAGATGCATGACTGAAATTACAGCAGACAAACCGAACCATGCAGATAAATAAGATCAACACGTTCCTAACTCATGTTCCAAAAGAAGAGAAAATGGAAGACAAGAATATTTTTAAAATAATGAATAAACTAAAATACTTCAAAAAATACAGAGAGAGACAGAGACAGAGAGAGAGACCAAAGTGATATCAAGAGCACAGTGACAAAGCAAATGATGTCAACTTTAACAATAGGTGAATCTGGATAAAACGTCTAGGAGAGGTCCTTGTCACTATCTTTAGTTAGGCAACCTTTTTCTAAGTTTGAAACTATTTCCAAATAAAGTGTGTATTAAATTCTTTATGAAATTATGGCTGTTTTCCAGAATTAATGGGAAGCAAAAATTCGCAAATTTGAGTTTCAAGCAGGATAAGTAAAGCTAAATCTATACCTTAACTACATCATACTGGAAACTGTAAAATATGAAAGGCAAAGAAGACTTTTGGACTCTGAGGGAGAGGGAGAGGGTGGGATGATTTGGAAGAATAGCACTGAAATATGTATACTATCATGTAAGAAACGAATCGCCAGTCTATGTTCGATGCGTTCGATGCAGGATGCAGGATGCTTGGGGCTGGTGCATGGGGATGATCCGGAGGGATGATGTGGGGAGGGAGGTGGGAGGGGGGTTCATGTTTGGGAGTTCATGTACACCCGTGGCGGATTCATGTCAATGTATGCCAAATCCAATACAGTACTGTAAAGTAAAATAAAGTAAAAAAAGAAAAGAAAAGAAAAAGCTATCAGAGAAAAGATAAATTACCTATAAAGAGCAAATCAAAGCCACAGTGAGACGCTGTCTCACACCTGTTAGAATGGTCATTATTGCAAAGACCAAGAAGAGCAAGTGTTGGAGAGAACAGGAAGAAAGGGGAGCCCACAGTACTGGTGGGACTATAAATTGGTGTAAAGACCACCACGGAAAACAGTGTGCAGCTCCCTCAAAGAATCAGAACTATCCTATAACTCGGCCATTCCATTCTGGGCACCTAAAGAGCACCAAAAAACTAATTCAAAAAGGTAGAGGCACCCCTATGTTCAGTGCAGATTTATACACAGTAGCCAGGATATGGGAGCAACCTAAATATCCATCAGTGAATAAACGGATAAAGAAAACGTAGCCTATATACACATTAGAATATGGCTCAGTCATAAAGAAGAACGAATTTCTGCCACTTGTGACAACATGAATGGACCCTGAAGGCATTATACTAAGTGAAATAAGTCAAATATGATTTCAATTCTATGTGAGACCCAAAAAAACAAAACAAAGGAACAAACAAAATAAAATAAAAACAAACTCATAGATACAAGGTCAGATTAGTGGTTACCAGAGGGGAAGGAGCTTGGAGGAGGGGAAGAAATGGGTGAAAGATGTCAACTGTGAATGGTAATGGATACTAAATGAATTTGTGATAGTGATCATTTCATAGTGTAAATATAGATGTCAAGTTACAATGCTATATACCTGAAACTTATACAGCAATCAAAACAATATTATAAAGACAAAAAATGTATCAATAATGAAACAACAATTAGACTCAACAGGCTTCTCAACAGCAACCGCTTGGAGTATTTTCAGAGCTCACCTTATCCTCTACTGAGTCTAAGATCATAATATTTTTTCTCAGCTGCCACATATTCTGTTCTAATTGAGGGAGAAGACTGAACTGAGCTCAGCACTATCAGTGACTTCATTTGGAAGAGACTGGGACAGCAGCAGATGAAAGCAGTGGTAAGTATCAAATTTCTTGCTAATTATGGTACCCTTGGAAATTCATTGGGCATTAATTATCCAAATGAACAAACAGAAGTACTACAGAATCTTATCCACTATTCATTCCCTTCTTGTCAAATGACAAGCTTAAAAGAAACTCATTTTTCCATGGGACTTCCCTGACAGTCCAGTGGTTAAGAATCCTCCTTGCAGTGCAGGGGACTCAGGTTCAGTCCCTGGTCGGGGAACTAAGATCCCACGTGCTGTGGAGCACCTAAGCACGTATACTGCAACCACTGAGCCCAGGAGCTTTCAAGCCTGTGTGCCTCCACCAGAGAGCCCATGAGCCGCAATAAAAGACTCCACATGATGCAACAAAGATCCTGTGTGTCACCACTAAGACCTTATATAGCCAAATAAACAAATAAATATTTTTTAAAAAAGAAACTTGTCTTTCTAAATTGATATTTTAAACATTTCCTTTCACTGACTATATCTAGTGTTGGCAAGCATGTGGCATAACTGGAATGCTCATATGTTGCCAGTGGGAATATCAGATAACAAACCACTCTGGAAAAGAGTTTGGCAGTTCTTAGAAACTTGAGATGCATTTGTCGTACAACCTAGCAACTCCACTTTTTAAGTATTTGTCCAAAAGAAGGAAGCACGTGTCCACACGAAGACTTGGACATGAATGCTCACAGAAACTTTTTTCATAATCATCCAAAATTAGAAACAACACAAATGTTCATCAACAGATAAATGAATTATATAGTATATCTATACAAAGGAATATTACTTGGTATTAAAAAGGAACAAACAAGTGATACACATAATCATGAGGGTGAATCTCAAAAACATCAGGAATAAACAAAAGGCCCATAGTTCATACTTCATGAGTCTTTTTATGTGAAACTCTGGAAAAAACAAATCTAGTCTATAGTAATGGCAAAGAGATGATACTTCCCTAGAGCAATGCGGGAGGGTGGTTGATGGGAAAGGGAGGGACATGGAGGAAGTTTGGGACTGATGGAAATGTTCCCCATTTTTAGTGTAATGATGGTAACATGAGTACATACATTTGTCAAAACTCATAAAACTGTACACTTGAGATGGGTGCATTATATGTAAATTATACCTCAATAAAGCTGATTTTTAAAATTTCTTTCCTCTTGCCAAAAACGTTTTCAGCTGTTTTCCCACACATACTTATCATTTTCTCATGACATGCTCTTCCTACACTTTCTTCTCTTTGTTGACTTTATCATTGTCCCACTTTTGAAATATGACTTTTCCCTATCTTAAGGCTAGGTCATTAAATTGAGATGATTTTCTTTTTGCTCTAAAAAGTAAGATATGATCGAGAGATTGTGGTATAAAGAATTTTAGAGTGCTCAAATCCTAGATTTACCAATTATTAGCTATGTTATTTTAAGCATTAGTTAAACACTCTGAAATAGATCACTAGTGGGAAGCTGCTATATAACACAGGGAGCCCAGTCTGGCACCCATTGATAACTTAAGTGGATGGGATACGGGTAGGAAGGAGGTTCAAGAGAGAGGGGACATATATATATATATATATAATTATAACTGATTTCGAGCTGATGTACGGCAGAGACCACCATAGCACTGTAAAGAAATTATCCACCAGTAAAATTTTTTTTAATTGCACTGCAAAAAAAAAAAGGAAAATCTTACTATGAAAAGTCAGCCAAACTCAATAATGTGTTTAGTGATAAAATTAAAATTATGAATTACATAAAAACTAATGCATTCCATTTGAAAGTATTCTCTTTATGTGATAATATGGAAGCTGATCACAAACAACTATAATGGTATACTAGGTACACTGGTTATCTAGGAACAAAGTTCTGTAGAGAATGTCTGCACCTTGAAGAAACTCAAGTGTTGCTAACAGAAAAGAAACATGTTTGGGCTCAGTTTTGTAAAGATATGTATTAGACAGCCAGACTTACCTATTTTTCTGAAATATATGTCTCAAGTTAATAATCTTAATATTTCCAAACAAGGAAGAAATACACCGTATTTTCCAGTACTAGATGACTGAAAAGTCAAAATAAACATTAGAAGCATAAAAGGACAGTTTTCACAGATTATGTTATGTTTCATAATTTAACAACTATTATCCACACAGCAGGTAATAATTTTGATATTGCTCATCTGCTCAAAATGATTACCAAACCCCTGACGGAACCGATAGAATGGTTAACATTTTTATACTCCATCAAGATCCATGCACAGGAAATTCATGGAACCAGAAACCATTCATTGAAAGATAGTTTAAATTTAACATTATTTTATAGGGCTTCCCTGGTGGCTCGGACGGTAAGGAATCTGCCTGTAATGCAGGAGACCTAGGTTTGATCCCTGGGTCAGAAAGACCTCCCGGAGGAGGAAATGGCAACCCACTCCAGTATTCTTGCCTGGGAAATCCCAAGGACAGAAGACCCTGACAGGCTACATGGGGTCATAAAGAGTCAGACACAACTGAGCAAATAACACTTTCACTTTTCACTTTTACAGGATAAATTGCTGGAACTGGCCACTAATGAAGCATTGACAATGAATTTTTAAAATATTACATCGCTTGTTTGTTTTTAAAAAGCATTAAAAATGAGTATCGTTAGAGCTTCCCTGGTGGCTCAGTGGGAAAGAATCCACCTGCCGATGCAAGAGACATGGGTTTAATCCCGGTCCAGGAAGATCCCACAAGCCGCAGAGCAACTACGCCCATGCATCAAAACTGTTGAGCCTGTTCTCTAAAGCCCAGAGGGCACAACTACTGGCCCATGTGCCACAGCTATTGAAGCCCACACACCCCAGAGCCCAGGCTCCACAACAGGAGAAGCCACCGCGGTGAGAAGCCCACACGCCGCAACTGGAGAGCAGCCCCCACTCGCCCCAGCCAGAGAGGAGCCCGCCCAGCAGTGAAGACCCAGCATGGCCCAAAATAAAACTAATTAATTCATTTTTTTTTAAGTGAGTATCTTCAGGTGGTGAAACTGCTTTAAAACCTCTTCCTCTTTTCCTATTAGCATACCTCTAGAAACTGGCTTTCTCTATTACGATGCCATTAAAACAAACATTAAGTTTGAGCAAGCTGTTCAACCTAGTTGGGATACAGTAACAAGCAAGAAGCAAGTTGGTCATAGTAAAAACCTTTTAAATGGATATACAGAGTGGAAATAAAATGTACATGTATAGGACATTGAATATAGAGATTCACTATATCCTTCGTAAATATTTTAATACAATTGTAGGATATAGTAATAGCAATTCTCTATATTAACCATCTATATACATTAATCATATATACATATGCTTTCAACAAACAACATATGTAGTTTTGGTAACTCTTTTCTTCTTTTTATTCTGTGTGATGTTTGTTCTGTTTATGTTTACATAGACACATAGGCCAATGGAAAAGACTAGAAAGCCCAGAAACAAATCATGCAAACACAGTCAAATGCTCGTGGGGACGTCCCTGGTGGTCTAGGGGTTAAGACTTGCACTCCCACTTCAGGGGGTACAGGTTTGATCCCTGGTCAGGGAACTAAGATTCCACATGCCACATGGCAAGGCCAAAAAAAAAAAAAAAAGTGATCTTTGACAAGGATGCCCAAGATCATACAATGGGGAGGAGATAATCTCAACAAATAATGTTAGGAAAACTGGATATCTACAGGGATGATGTGGGGTGGGAGGTGGGAGGGGGGTTCATGTTTGGGAGTTCGTGTAAAAAAATAAATAAATACCAAAAAAAGAAAAAAGAATGAAACTGGACCCTGAAACCATACACATACACACATACAAAAACCTTCAAAATAGATGATAAAGACCTAAATTTAAAGCCTGAAACTATAAAATCTCTAGAAGGAAAAGCTTTATGACATTAGTCTTGGCAATAATTTCTTGGATATGACATCATAAGCTCAGGCAAAAATAGCAAAAAGAGACAAGTGTTCTTTTATATTGGGTGGGAGGTGGGAGGGGGGTTCATGTTTGGGAGTTCGTGTAAAAAAATAAATAAATACCAAAAAAAGAAAAAAGAATGAAACTGGACCCTGAAACCATACACATACACACATACAAAAACCTTCAAAATAGATGATAAAGACCTAAATTTAAAGCCTGAAACTATAAAATCTCTAGAAGGAAAAGCTTTATGACATTAGTCTTGGCAATAATTTCTTGGATATGACATCATAAGCTCAGGCAAAAATAGCAAAAAGAGACAAGTGTTCTTTTATATTTATTTAAAAAATTTTAATTTGTATTTGTTGATCTGGTTATATCTGTTGAACTACTCCTTTTTAAAATAATCTTCTGATTTCAATGTTTTTTGTTCATCGTTAATATAATAATTTTCATCAAATTTTACAAAATCATTAGTGTATGATGATTTAGTAACTTAAGTTGGATCTTCCTCACAGATAGTTTGAAATGTTTTTAGAGCCTCTGTATAGACTCTATAAATAAAGGGACTTCCCTGATAGCTCAGTTGGTAAAGAATCCACCTGGATTGGGAAGATCTCCTGGAGAAGGGATAGGATACCCACTTCAGTATTCTTGGGCCTCTCTTGTGGCTCAGCTGGTAAAGAATCCACCTGCAATGTGGGAGACCTGGGTTCAACCTCTGGGTTGGGAAGATCCCCTGGAGAAGGGAAAGGCTACCCACTCCAGTANACCTGGATTGGGAAGATCTCCTGGAGAAGGGATAGGATACCCACTTCAGTATTCTTGGGCCTCTCTTGTGGCTCAGCTGGTAAAGAATCCACCTGCAATGTGGGAGACCTGGGTTCAACCTCTGGGTTGGGAAGATCCCCTGGAGAAGGGAAAGGCTACCCACTCCAGTATAATGCTTAAATTTAATCTCTAGAAGGAAAAGCTTATGACATTAGTCTTGGCAATAATATCTTGGATATGACATCAAAAGCTTAGGCAAAAATAGCTTACAGACTCCAGGAGTAAAGATAGTGCTTCATCCTGCACTTTTCCTCAGTTTAAGTTTTAGGAGTGACCTTTGAGTCTGAACATTTGCTGATGTTTATCTAGGATAATGGGGAAAGCAACATGGAGGAATTCTGAGATTAAAAAAAAGTGTGGTTTTACAAGGATCTACTGTATAGCATATGGGCTTCCCCAGTGGCTCAGCGACAGAGAATCCTCCTGCAATGCAGGAGGTGCAGATTTGATCCCTGGGTCAGGAAGACCCCTGAAGTAGGAACCTGGCAACCCACTGCAGTATTCTTGCCTGGAAAATCCCATAGGCAGTGGATACAGTCCATGGGGTCGCAAAGAGTCAGACACAACTAGGCCCGTGCGCACACACCCTATGCTGTACAGTTGAAGCTAACACAACATTATTAATCAACTATATGTCAATATAAAATCAGAAGTTTTCAACAAGGTGGGGGCGACACGTGCCCACAAAGTGTGGTTTTAGCAAAGTAACCGCGGGTCCAGCAAAAAGTTTCCTGCTCTCTAGACTGCGCTGCCACCCTGTGGCCATTCTTCTCACGACCCCAAACTAGAAGATTCATCCTTTGCTATATACATGCATGGGCCAGTGTGCTAAGTCGCTTCAGCGTTGTCCAAATCTTTGCGACTCTGTGGACCACAGCTCAGTCCACCAGGCTCCTCCATCCATGGGATTCTCCATGCAAGAGTACTGCAGTGGGTTGCCGTGACCTCCTCCAGAGGATTTTCCTGACCCAGGGACCAAACCCGTGTCTCTTCTCTCTCCTGCACTGGCAAGAGGGTTCTTTATAACTAGCGCCACCTGAGAAGCCATACATATATATATATATAGCTCGGTCAAGTTCAATTCCACGAGTGACCCCATGGACTATAGCCTGCGAGGCTCCTCTGTCCATGGGATTCTCCAGGCAAGAATACTGGAGTNCTAGTAGTTTTCCCTAATTTCTTCAACTTAAGTCTGAATTTGGCAATAAGGAGTTCATGATCTGAGCCACAGTCAGCTCCTGGTCTTGTTTTTGCTGACTGTATAGAGCTTCTCCATCTTTGGCTGCAAGAATATAATCAATCTGATTTCGGTGTTGACCATCTGGTGACGTCCGTGTGTAGAGTCTTCTCTTGTGTTGCTGGAAGAGGGTGTTTGCTATGACCAGTGTGTGTTAGTTCCTCAGTTGTGTCTGACTCTTTGTGACCCCAAGGACTATAGCCTGCCAGGCTGCTCTGTCCATGTGATTTTCCAGGCAAGAGTACTAGAGTGGGTTGCCATTCCCTTCTCCAGGGTTTCAGTCGCTCCAGACCCAGGGATTGAACCCAGGTCCCCTACACTGAAGGAGGATTCTTTACTGTCTGAGCCACCAGGGAAGCCCAAGAATACTGGAGTGGGTAGCCTCTCCCTTCTCCTGGGGATCTTCGTGACCCAGGTCCCCTGCATTGCAGACAGATCCTTTACTGTTTGAGCCTCCAGAGAAGCCCCATCCAAGGGGGTGAGTGACAGTAACTCGCCCAGTGCCCAACGGTGGGGACTTGGGTTGCTTCCAATATTTCGCTTTTGCAAATTGTATTATGTTTTAGCAGAAACCTAAATCAATGGGAAGACACACCAGATGGAACTAACAGCAGCCCAGACTGAAAGAAAAAGACAGTCAGAGCCCACACTCTTGCTGACACTGTCCCGGGGTCTCAGTCCTGAGCTGTCGGAAGCCGCAGTTCCACCTTCCTCCTCTAGAGGGAGAAACTCTGCCACCTGCTGGGAGGTGGCAAGGCAGGCCTGGATACCACGAGACAGCCCTTGCGGCCCGCGGGAGCCCAGGCTGAGAGATCCAGAGGGCCAAAGGGAGGCCGCGGTCACCCGTGCCCACAGCGGCGCCCGGCACACAGCCGCGCACCACGTGGACGTCCCAAGCGGCCGCCGCTGCAGTTCCCGCGCTCGGCCCACAGGTGGCAGACCTCCACCTTGTGGGACGCTCCCTGCAGAACTTGACGAAGCCACCTGGGCCTGTGTGAGAAGCAGGACCCCAGGGGAGTTCCTTTCCGCACAGATTATCTTGGAGAGGAAAGCCTTGACTGGTGAGGTCTGATCAGGAGCAGCGATAGGAGAGACCCCGGTGCAACGCAATCAGCGGGATGTGGGCCCTGGGGTGGAGGGAGTGGGCGTGTGTGTGTGTGTGTGTGTGTGTGGAGGTGGGGGGTGGTGTAGACAAGAGGGCCTCCTCCTGACTAGGATCCTTTGTGTACAAGTTTTGTTCCAATTCCTATCTTCAATTCTTATGGGTATATACCTAGGAGTGAAGTTGCTATATTATATGGTTTTCTCATAAATACTTTTCAAGTTGTTTGATGCAAGCTTAACACACGAAACTTCAGGGCATTTCTTTGGGGCTCACGGAGATATTAAGAAGTTTGGGAGCCTCTGACTTAGGGGGCTGTATCATCCAGGCACTAGAGGCTTGGAGGCCACGTAAGCAGGACTCACTCCTGAGTAATGGAACTCATTAAGGGCAAGTGTAAGCAGAGAGATGGCAAAGTCACCAGCATCCCCCGTGGCTCCAAGGGTGTGCCATCCAGGGAGAGTGGGTCAGCGCTTTCGTGGACAGGAAGGCCTCAGTGAGGTGGTGATACTGAACAGAAAGAGGTGAAGGCAGGTGAGGCCCACTGAGGATTAGGGCCAGAGCAGCCTAGAACCTGGAGCCCCACCTGCCAATGGGCCGAGGGGAAAAGGCCAGTGGCCATGACAGAGGGTGGTGGTGGTCAGTGATGAACCCACACAAGTGGGTGGGGTGGCGTTAGACATGGGCCTCTGCCAGGGAAGGGGGAGGGGCTTCCCTGTCCCCATGGGGCCCAGAGTGGAGGAGCCAGGTATTAATCAGCAGCCCCCAATAAACACAATGATACACCCAGCCACATGCCCCATGAGCTTATAACAGAAGCATGTGACTGAGTCTGGGACTTGGGGAAAACAGAGAGATGTACTGAGTGGGAGTGAAGCAGGCATTAGCTGAACTTTCCAGACAGACAGGACAGCTTGTGCAAAGGCCCTGGGGAGACTGGGTCAGAGGACCTGGGTGAAGCACGGTGGGGGAGGGGCCACCAAGGACAAGAGCAGGGGATCTAGAGGATGAAGCTAGAAGGGCAGGCTCATTTCCATCCTTAATCAGTGAGATTGGGGTTTGAGGTTTTTTTCTTAAGAATTTTTTTTTTTTTGGATGTGGACTATTTTAAAAGTCTTCGTTGAATTTGGTACAATATTGCTTCCATTGCTTTTTATGTTTTGGATTTTTGATTGCAAGGCATGTGGGATCTTGGTCCCCAACCAAGGGTCAAACCTGAACCACCTGGGTTGAAGGCTTGGTTTTAACCACTGGCTGCCAGGGAAGTCCTGGATTTGTGTTTTCAAAACATCAGCTACAGTGTGAAGATGGGAAGGGGCTGTAATGACCCTGCTGGGAAATAACCAAATAGCTCAGGAGCTAGTATGGGAGAAGGAGTTCTCTTGGGAGATTCTCAAGAGGGAAGAGCTACTGTTAGTGATCAGACGACGCTGACATTTCTTCGAGGGACAGGTTCAGATTGAAATCTACATGCTAATTGTCTAAACTGGTGAAGATGATAAATCAAGCTACCAAAATACGAAATAAAAATGTATCCTGGGGCTTCCTTGAATAGGTTAAGAATCTGCCTTGCAATGCGGGAGATGTGGGTTTGATCCCTGGTCCGGGAAGATCCCACAGGCCTTGGGACAACTAAGCCCATGTACCACAACTTCTGAAGCCCTTATGCCCTAGAGCCGTGCCCCACAATAAGAAAAGCCACCACGATAAGATGCGACTGCAATAAGAAGCCCACACACCACAACTAGAGTAACCCTCACTTGTTGCAACTAGAGAAGAGCCCGCACAGCAGTGAAGACCCAGCACAGCCAAAAATAAATAAATAAAATAATTTAAAAAAATGTATTCTGTCCTTCTGCTTTGAAAAACCCACATTCACAAGGCCCTGGAGAGCCCAAGTCCAGGCAAATCTCAGCAGCGGGGTCATTCTCTGGAATACAGACCCATGCAGGGGCTGATGGGTGGGCATGGGGACATTTGGGCTGGGAATTCTCAGGTCACAGGTGCCCAGGGCTTGATGTCAATGGGTGAGCCTCTCCTGGCCCTGGGCAGGCCCAAGAAGGGCAGACAGGAGCCCTTTAGAGCAGCTCTGTGGTCCATGTGTAGGGTGGGGCTGTTGGCGATGGACTGGATCTTGTAGGATGGAGGGTGCGTGAGATTCTCACACACTTCTTTGTTCCTGGCCTTCAGAGCACAAGGCATCTTATTTACAGAGATGGGTGGATAAACCAGTCTGAGGGTGAAAATTATAGGCTCATCTCAGATGTGTTGAGGTGGCTTAAAGATATTCCAGTGTGGGTGCCATGCTGGATATGGGGGTCTGAGGAGAGGAGAGGTCTGGCCTGAAGTTATACATACAGGAGTCTTTGCTGAGTAGATGGAAACTGAGGCCAGGACGACTAGGGATAAAGAGAGGAACAACCAGTGAGGGAGAAGAGGGCCTGGATGGGGCTTGATGGAGCCCAGCATTTAAATATCAGCGGGCAGAGCACTACCACAAATGTAATTCAGCAAACAAGGGCTTAATGTTGCACTCCACCTGAGGGCGTTGACCCTGACCTCACAGGAAGACCCAAGGGAGGACATATACAGGACCTCTAGGGTCAGAGGAGGTGGTCTCTGAAAAGGGAGTTTGGGTAAAAAGGACACAGTAGCTTGAGAAAAGCTAGAAATTGGGAGTCAGTTCCCCCTCCTTCCTTTCTACCCCAACCCCTGGGGTGGCTGTGGAAATCCTTGCCAGGAATCTGGCTTCTGGTGCCCAGTTCTTTCAAATCACTTTTTTTCAGAATTCAGGGAGGCAGTACTGCCAGCAGCGAACCAGTTACGTTCTATTTGCAAATAGCTTTCAAATCATGCAGGGAATTCTCAAAAAGTGGCCACACAGGTTGCTGCAGGAGTTGCAGTTCCAGGTGAACAAGGACACCTTCCTAGGGAGGAGCCTGCAGGGCAGAGAAGGGGCAGGCCTGGGAGGAGCTCCCAGGAGGGTGGGGAGGATGGCGAAGTGGGGAGA
>SJYX01014720.1:38017-76749 GCA_006410675.1 Oreotragus oreotragus | reverse complement strand
GGGGGGGCGAAAAAAGCATATCCCTATTACTGAGGTTGTTTACTACCCTGCCACACTCTCCTTGATATATTCTAGTTATGTGGAGCTTTTAAAGACAAGGACACAGTATTTTTTAAGGACCTCTAAGACAGGGTTTATCACTCTCAGCACTATTGACATATGGGACCAGATAATGATCTGTTGTGGGGGCCACCCTGTGCATTGTGATGTTTAGTAGCATCCCTGCCCCCACCCAACACACCCCAGTGTGACATCCCAGAACTTCTCCTAACGCCAACTATCACCCCAGCGGGTAAAGTCATTCCCCACTCTTCTTAAGAACTCCTGTTCTACATGATTACAATCTGTAGGGCTAAATTCTCCCATTAGCAATAGGAAGACCAGGGTTGGGGTTAGTTGAGTAACAATCTTCAAGAAAAATTAAATTTTTATTTTCTGTTCATTTTAGATTTTTGCTTTAATTTTTTAAATATTCAACTAAAATATTATCTTCCTTACAGAATGTTTTTGGCATCTCTTCCCCATTTATGTTTTACCCTGAGGTGGATGCCTCATTTGTCTGCCTCTAATCTTAGCCCTGAGAAGGTGCCACTGGCACCATAAGAAGAGAGAAAGTTGTTCCTTTTTTTCTGTTATTTATGTATTCATTCATTTATTCAATATGCTCAAGTCCCCTAGTTCATAATCAGCTCATTGTTAGCAATGGCTACACAGTATCTCAAAGTGTGGGGCTCTGAGATTTACACAACATTTCCTACATAATAGGAAAGAGACATGAACAGCCTTGCATTTGGGTGCTCTGTGCAAAGCACCAGGAACCAGCTTTAAGGGCAAAGCAATAGTCCTGGGTAGAGACAATGACGGTGGTTTTTATTTGTAGTACTGGCTGTGGACATGGAAACGACTGGAAATATTAAGGAGAAAGAATCAACAAGCATTGGTGATTAATCAATAAAAAGTTTATCAAAGGAAACTCCCAGCTTTCTAGCAGGAGTGAAGCTGGCTGGGGCAGGGGGAGGGCATGAGATTGCCTAGGAAAGATAGGAAGGTGATGAGGGCCTAGGGCCAAGGCCTAAAGAATTCCCAATTTAAAAGGCAGGTGGAGAACCAACCCCAACTGCAGATGTTGAAATTAGTGCGCTGATAGTATTATGCAGAAACAGGGTATTTGCATAACCTCAAAGAATCTTCCCTCAAGATAATTATTAATTACAAAGGAGAAAAGAGTAATATTAAAGAGGAGAGACCTGGCAGACGCTACTTTAACCAAGTAATCAAGACTAACCTCACAGCAATGAGACCTAAGGGCCCCACATCCCTTCTGTGATTTCCTGCCAACAACCTCAGCTTAATCGTGGCAAACATCAGAGAAACCCGAACTGAAGGGCACTCTACAAAATAACTGGTTTGTGCTCTTCAGATGTGCCAAGGTCATGGAAGGCCATGAAAGGCTTTGGTTCTGGAAGAAGGGAAGTTTGTGCCATGGTCCCCCCAGTGAACAAATCAGATTTGCTTTCTCAGGAGGTGCAGAGAGCGTCTTTCCTGGCCGGATCCTGATTCCACAAAAGGCAAAGAACCCTGAGTGGCCACGGAGAGAAATTTGTGGTTAGCAGATCCGGGTGTTACTTCCAGCTTACTGAGCAAAGGTCACCAGTGGTCTTTGGAAGATACACAAAATGCTGTTAGGTCTTGCCAGGTGACTTTATCAAACAGCCAGTTGAGGGCTATAAAATGCTGTAAGCCATTTCTTTCATGTCGAGGAGAGAAAAAATGACAACTACATGTAAAACTCACCCATTACATTGCTGTCTCTCTCCCAATATGACACAAAGGAATCCTTTGCTTGCACAGAGAGATATCTGTGGTCACAGTACAGCAGTGTCTTGCCCATTCATTCCTTCATTCCAGACATTCGAAGGGTGGCCCAGAAGTGGGGTGACTGAGGATACAGTCCTTTACAAAGGGCAGGCCAGATGTGTGGGCATGTCCCAAAGCTCTGCTCATACCACATATATTAGCAACTCTTTAGCCAAAGCAAATCACGTGGCCAAATCCAAATTCAAAAACAGGAGAGTACATTTCACCCACCGTGAGGCTGTGGCAGGGGTATGACAGAAAAATACTAGTGCCGAGTTCAGAAGAGTTGGGCCCAGTCACATAATACAGCCACATTAGGATAGAAGAGTAGGTGTCGCTATGAAAACAAGGCGAGGAAAGACTTATTTATCCACAGCAGTTAACACAGAAACACAACTGAACATTTCGGGGGACAGAACAGGGTTTTATGGACCAAATGACAAACACCGGCATTTGGATTTGTGGTTTCTTCTACATGAGTGAGGTCAGGGTTGCTCATGCAGGTATCAAGGTCTGTATCAAGAGAAATATTCAAAGGGAAAAGGGGATCTCAGGTAAATATATTTTCCAATTCCACTCAGGTATATAACGAGAGGAACTAGAAGTTTCTCTGGATTCCCTTCCCTGTGCCTTGGCATGGTTCCCAGTGTGTGTCGGGCCTGGAGGGAGCCATCAGTGAGCCCCTCAACTGTAACGGTCACAACATGCTGGTGGCTGCACTGCCCCATGGCTACTGCCCCCAGAAGCTGCCACAGCCAATGGAAAGAGCCAAGGCTTTGGAATTGGGCAAGCTAGCGTCACGTTTCAGCTGGGCTTATGAACACTGGGTGAGTCTTTCTCCTCTCTGGCCTCAGTTTTATCATCTCTGTCCCTGTCTCTTATACACATCTAGATGTGTATAAGAGACAGGGGCAGGGGGAGGGCGGGGACAGGGTGTGGAGGATGCCCTGGCTTGGCCGAGGATCCACTTCCTAACTCTCCCTGTGGGCCGGTCCAGCGGGAGGATGTTAGAGGCTCTGGCTTCCTTTTGGGCCAGGGGACCGCGGTGGCTCCAGGACCTAAGTGAGCCATTTGCCTGGGAAGTCTGTGTCAGGGGGCGCGCTGCTCCGGGGACCCTAAGGAGGACAAAGAGAGATGTACGTTCTCAGAGCCGACACACGGCTGAGAAGTAACAAACAATCGACACAGTTTATCCACCACCGGATATCTGCCAGGGGACTGTCGCCAACCTGAGGCAGGGACCCACCCTTCGGGACCGGCAAACTCATCCACAATAGTGGCGCTGGGACCCTGCCCCGGGAGAATCTTCGCAGCTGCCTGTCCTTTGCCTGCAGGGTCGGCCTGTCCCCACGGTGGGACAGAGGCAGTTCCCAGCCCCAGGCTGACCCGCAGGGTCAGTGCACCGTGCTAAATGGCTACATGGAGAAGGGGACATCTCCTCGCAGCCCAGCACAACCTGAGGGACTGCCTATTGAGACGCACCGGCCGAGGACCCGAGAAGGAGGAAGCGGACTTAGAATTCTTAGAATTCTTAGCGAGAAGGACCAGCACCATCCCTGTGGCTTTCCTCCTCACTGCCCCTTCCCTCGGGGAAGGCAATGGCACCCCACCCCAGTACTCTTGCCTGGAAAATCCAATGGACGGAGTAGCCTGGTGGGCTGCAGTCCATGGGGTCGCTAACAGTCGGACAGACTGAGCGACTTCACTTTCACTTTTCTCTTTCATGCATTGGAGAAGGAAATGGCAACCCACTCCAGTGTTCTTGCCTGGAGAATCCCAGGGACGCGGGAGCCTGGTGGGCTGCCATCTATGGGGTCACACAGAGTCGGACACGACTGAAGTGACTTAGCAGCAGCAGCAGCCCCTTCCCTGATCACCCGTGCTCGGCTCCCAGGCAGGTCAGCTGTCTCTTATCTGAGCATCAAGCCCTTGGGGCTCTGCTAACAAAATACTTTCCTCTTGGAGCCCCTGTGATGTGCCCGGCGCAGTGGGGCGGCCCCCGTCTGGGCTGACTGATTCCCTGCGCATCGGGGCACCCAGGCACTGGGAAGATGCAGTGGCCGGCACTCTCACGATCACCACTTGCCAACAGTGAGATGCAAGGCTTTCACTGTTATCCACCTAGTATTTTTCTTCAAATCAATCCACTTCTACTCTTACCTTAAATGTATTAAAAGTGAAAGTTGATGCTTTGATTAAAAGTTTCCAGTGATATAAAAAGTACTGAAGCTGGAGTCAGTTCAATCATTTCCTTGAATACGAATGCTTACAAAATACAGATAAGGTTTCCCTGTTTACTAAGAAACTCGCTACAGCTCTTTTAAGATGGAAAATTCACTTCAGTATGCATTTCTTATGTAATATTCTAATAAGGTTTATTGTACTTTAAAGCTAACATTAAAAGTTTTGCGTTTCAATTGTATATGCTTAACTCATACGGGGGCTTCCCTGGTGGCTCAGACAGTAAAGAATCTGCTTGCAATGCAGGAGACGGTTCGATCCCTGGGTCACGAAGATGCCCTGGAGAAGGAAGTGGCTACCCATTCCAGTATTCTTGCCTGCAGAATTCCATGGACAGAGGAGCCAGGCAGGCTACAGCCCATGAGGTTGAAAAGAGTTGGACAAGACTGAGAGACTTAACACTTAATCACCTAACCCACACTGCCTCTCTCCCTACTGGTAACCACTAGTTGGTTCTCTCTCTATATATATATGAGTCTGTTTTTGATTGTAAGTTACTTTCATGTTTGGAAATATCAGCCTTACCTTCCATTAACATAAATACCATAAATGACATAAATAACATGAATATCATTAACATAAATAATGATTACTCTTCTATATTCCCAAAAAGTCTAGAACCCACCTGTCTTCACAGTTCACGTAAAGGAAACTGTTTTCCTTTTACAGATGAAAACTCTGACCCTCAGAGAGGGATGAGTGGCAGATATGAGGACCCCAGTAGAGCTAGCTGGAGGAGCAGCCAGGCCAGTCCAGCCAGCCCTGGCCTGAATCTTTGGCTCCATCTACTTGCAGCTGGGGGCTGGCTCTGCAGGGGGCTCCGGATCCCCAGTTCAGGAGGCCAACACTGAGCCTGCGGCAGACACTCCATAAATATTTGTCAAGTGAAGCAAGCGGGTGATTAAAGAAATGGAATTGGTGTGTTTTATTGCTAGACTGGTGTGGACTGTTAGTCACCAAGCCTGCTGAACTTCCTGTAGCTGAGACTCCGGAGTTGATAGGAAGTTGAGAGAAAGGTAGCAGAAGGACCATGTTATATGTTTCAGCTTGTCTTTATATATCTTAAATCCCAGTTATTTTTAAAATGTTAGCTACATGTGCCACGAGCAAGCTTGAGACAGCTGTTTGCCACGCTCGTCTCAGGCGGATCAGTGTTGATTTCAAGATTCTATGGAAAAGGATACGGCCCCCTGGTCTTCCCAAGAGGCCCCAGAACCAGCACTGCCCTGTTTCCGTGTGTGAGTCCTCGCCAAAGAGAAGATAAAATGGGGATCAGGTACTGGCTGTGAACTAAGCTTATGTGCCTGTGGGCAGGCAAGGTCTGTGAAAGCTAAGGCTTCCATATGCTGCCCAAGATCAACCTCTCCTTTCTGGTGACTAACACAAAAATACAGTTGAGGTCATTAGAATGCTCCTTCCCATCTCCCCCATCCTACCCCCATTATTCATCTCTTTGGCCAAAAATAAATTTCTCACCGCTCAGCCATATACTCGATGAGTGGTATTTTAAGCATGAAGTTTGCAATCAGGCTTCTTGACCTCTGATCCAGATATCTTTCCAAGAGCAGGGAGCATTCAGGAGGGGAATTTTTTTTTCTCTCCCAAAGGTGGAAAAGCATCTTTTCAAATGGTCGCTTCTATATGTAAAAAGATGCTGCTCTCTAGGAAAAGATGGGAACCTCTGTTGTCTTAGGAATGCACTTTAGATTTTCTGCTGGGGTAACTGAAAAACAAAACAAGTTACTTTCAAAGTGGAAACTTCGGTGTGAAAAAGTGAGACATGAATCTCCAGAGAATTATGCTGAGTGCAAAAAGCCAATTCCAAAAGCTCCCACGCTGTGATTCCTGTTTAGGAAAAGATGGGAACCTCTGTTGTCTTAGGAATGCACTTTAGATTTTCTGCTGGGGTAACTGAAAAACAAAACAAGTTACTTTCAAAGTGGAAACTTCGGTGTGAAAAAGTGAGACATGAATCTCCAGAGAATTATGCTGAGTGCAAAAAGCCAATTCCAAAAGCTCCCACGCTGTGATTCCTGTGTGGGAACATAAGGTAGTTTGAGATAACAGGATTTTAGAAATAGAAGAAAATTAGTGGTGAATGGGGCTTAGGAGTTCGGTTATAACTATATATAAAAGGGCCACAGAAGGGGTTCTTGTGTAATGTAATGTCCCAAATGTTGACTGTCCTGGTGGATGCACGAATCTAAATAAGTGGTAACATTGTATAGAACTTCTTACTAACAAAGAATATAGGAGAAATCTGAATAAAATGGGCGGATTGTATCAAAGTCAATATCGACTTTTTTCTGTTTTTGCAAAATTTTGTAAAGTGATAGCACTTTGGCAGAGTGAATTATTTTTTACAACTCCGGAGGGGGGCGGGGCGGGCGGCGGACGTGATGTCAGCGGGCGGGGCGCGCACCTGGCACCTGGGCGGCCGCGGGCGCGGGGCGGCGGCTAGACGCGCGCGATGGAGGGCGAGAGCCGGGGCCCGTGGGCCCTGGGGCTGCTGCGCACCTTCGAAGCGGGCGAGTTCGCGGGCTGGGAGAAGGTCGGCTCGGGCGGCTTCGGGCAGGTGTACAAGGTGCGCCACGTCCACTGGAAGACGTGGCTCGCCATCAAGTGCTCGCCGAGTCTGCACGTCGACGACAGGTCAGCGGCCCGGGCGGGGGCGGCTGCGCTGGGCAGGCGGTGGGGAGCCTGGGTTCCGGGCGTTCCCGTTCTCTCCACCCGAGTGGCCTCCGGAGCAGCGTCGGCAGGAAAACCCAGCGCCGGGAGAGGCCGTGAGCCCCTGGCGGGGTCGGCGCCGCTGGCCGGGTGGGAGGGACGCGAGAGGCGGCTTGGCGAGCTCCGGGTCTATTTGCTCCGGCCGGGGTCCCGGGATGCGGCTCCTACGGGAGAACCTCGGGGAGCTGCGTTCGCCTAAGGAGTTGTTAAGTGCCTTGTATTGTTACCCGGCTTCCGGTGAGCCCCGGACTTTTAGGATACGGGCTCGCCTTGCGTTCGACCCTCGGTGGCGCGTCCAGTCCGCCCAGGTCCCACCCTGGCGCTGCGGTTTGCGCCCGGCTTAGAAAAATTGCCGTGTGGGGATCTGGGCTTTGTGAGTGAGTTAGACTCCGTTCGACTTACTTAGTAATTTACACTGGAGCACAAATTGGTGTAAGACTGTAATTATTTCGGTCGGAAGCCCTGGACTTGGCTTGGCCAGGCTTCCTCGGCGCCCTGGCACTTGAGAGTCGCTACCTGGCTTGGGCCTGGCGGCGGGTCCCGCAAGTGGCCTGGGAGCCTTGTTACAACATTCGGTGCCTTCTGGTCGCACACTGTCTTTTAGGCTGATTTTATTTCCAGATAAGGCCTCTGGGGAGCGGCGTTGCACTTACCCACTTTGTGGCGGGGCCACAGAGCCCTCCTAGACCCCGGTTTCCCCAATCAAACCTGGGAGGATATCTGCTTGCTGCCCGCCCTCCGGTAACAGGGGCGCTCAAATAAAGACAGCTGGAAAGGACCAGAGCTGCCCCAGTTAAATTCAGCCGGTGGATTATGGTCTGTGTGTAATTTTAGGGGAGAGGGAGGTGGGAGGAGAGTCTTGAGAAGAAGCTCTTTTTGGCTGGGGGTTGTTCACTGTTTATGGTTGCATTTTAATAATTTATAAGCTTTAATTTAGTCCATCTAAATTACTTAGCCTTTGGTGAAGTTTGCACTCAACTTGGAAGTTGTGTGGCATTTGTGTTTTGTATGGAGCCATGCCACACAATGCTTGTTGCAAAGTTGGGGCTCTTTGCAACCCCATGGGCTATAGTGGGCTATAGTTCACCAGACTCCTCTGTCCATGGAACTTCCCAGGTAAGAATACTGGAACGGGGTGTTATTTCCTACTCCAGGGGATTTTCCCCACTCAGGGCTCGAACCCAGTTTTTCTTGGGTCTCCTGCATTGACAGCCGGGTTCTTGGAGAGCTGTTGGTATAGTCAGCCCTGAACAGACACAGACTAGAAAGGTGACTCCTTTGCTATCTCAGAGACCTGGTTTCTAATCCTCGCCTTATTGAGTGATGGGGCCTACAAACTCCAGCTCCCTTCCACCCATCACCCCCTCCCCAGTGGTGGCAATGCTCATTTCCAGGGTGACCATGTGTGTCCCCTGGACTGAGGTACACAGAATCACAGTGCGTGCCGCCACAGCCCGTGGTCCTGGATAGGAGGAAGCCTGGGCATCTTTTGCATTTTCGTCCTGGCCTAAGAGATTATACAGCAGAGGTATTGGTGGCATTTTGCTCTAAGCCTCAAATTTCAGTCGAGTGGTGACAAGTGTCATGCAAATATCACCAGCTCAAAGGTGAGCTGCCTGAGAAGCTGCACCTCGCATCCTGGGAGCTTCTCAGTCTGGGAGGGGCGCTGTGGTTATTTTGATGAAATCTGAAACCTGAATCACTTTGAATGCCAGCCAATAGTTGATCCTGAAAGGCAAGACTCTTTCCGCTGTGTAGATATTTTTACGCTCTTGGGGGCATTTATTTGTCTGCTGGAGTCTTCTGGCCGAGTTTTCTTCATCAGCGAAGGCCTTATTGTGTTGGAAAAGCAGAGTAAACAAGCAGATCCCCAGGCTGACTCATCAGCCCTTCCCGGGATCTGTTACTTCCAGCGTCCAAGCCCTTGTTTCTTGGGTGGCCCAGTTGGAGGTTGAGTTTCTCCACGTGGGGCAGGCCACTTAGGACCTTGCATGGCCTGGCTGAAAGGTGTTTTGTCCTGTAACTGGAAGGCTTTCCTGCCCTGCCTGAAAGAGGCAGGTGGAGGCATTTGCTGGGCAGCTGGGTCGAGGTCAGCATTGCCCAGCAGGAAGAAGTCACCTCTTGCGCTTTGCCAGGCCGAGTGGAGTAGGCTGGCTTCTGCGTTAGCAGTGGATTCCTCTGATTGAGAAGATAGTCAAACCCTTGCTCTTTGTAAAGAAACTCTTCAGAGTCAATTATTGACGCTTTGGTTTGAGAGTCACATTCGGAGTTCATGCCCCTCCCTCAGTGGCGCAGGGGGAGCAGGCTTGCATCCCTATCTTGGAATGGTGGAGTGTCCGTCCAGATTGCCACAGGTTGGCTCCATGCTCACTTGATGAGCTGCGCACCATCCTGACTCTTCTGCTTGCAAGATGTTTCCTGGAGCGGGGAGCTGATTTGACTGAGGTTCCTGGGTGCAGCCCCCAGCCCCATGCCCCTCCTGGCCAAGTCTTGTCTCACCTGTTTTTAGGCTGGTACTTCTCACCCCTGCCACAAGGGCCTGATCTTTTCCTTCCAAGGGCCTCTTCCACTGGTTACATTGGGACCCACTGCAGGTACAGGTGCGGGCTCATTTTCATCAGCTGCTTCTCCCTCTAGGGAGGCTGGGATCTCCTGGCCCCAGTCTTCATGCCACGCCTTGGCCACAGTGGGGCCTGATCCCCAGCACCCATCGAGGGCTCCTCAGAGTAGCAGGCTGCCCCAGACCATGTGAGCAGGTACTTCTCTGGGAGAAAATCAGGGGCCGCCTGGTCCCAGACACCCCTTGAAGTTTGCAGCAGGCAGAGGAACACCTGCCAGGTAGCTTCCAAGGGGGGACCTGGGAGAAATGATGCCCCCTTCATCCACATCTCCTCCTCTCATGGGGATGTCTGGTAGCTCAGGGGAGATGTGTGTCCTCCCAGCTGACTCTCATTGGGGGACCTTGAGGTTTTGGGCAGAGTGTAGTTGCGGGGGGCATTCCCATTTAGGTGAGAACTAGCCCTGCAGGCCCGTTCCTCTGGCCCCCACCCCTGGCTAAGAGGAAGCCCGGGATAGCTGAGCACCAGCAGCTGCTGGGTGATTGGCTGAGGCTCGTTGGGGCGAGCCTGAGCAAACCCCAGGTTTGTACATACAGAGCCGACAATCCGACAAGCCCGGTTCTTGTCAGTTTTAAAAATAGCAGTGTGGGAACCCCTTGCAGGCTCCCTGGGAACATAATTGGGTTGGTGCACAGAGAGGAGGCCTGGCCGGCCGGGAGGCTCAGGAATGATTAAACGGCGCTCCTGCTGCCTCTTCCCATAGGTGCTTCCCAGCGCTCTCCCTCTGAGGAGCTCTTTGTTACCAGGTGCCTTCCCTGCACCCCCACCCTTCCGCAGTGTCCTTTTTCGGAAGCCTGAGTCCCAGGACCCATTTTCTCCCCTCCTCCCCACAAGGTACTTGCCTCCAGATATGGCTGGATGTCTTTGGAATTTCTGCCTGAGACTGGAGGAGAACCCCACAGCTTCTCCTAAAAAGGTCCTTTGGAAATAATCAGTTTGGGACTTCCCTAGTGGTCCAGTGATGCAGGGAACTGAGATCCCACTAGCCGAAAGGCAGCTCAGCTCAGGCTGCAACAAAAGATCCCGCATGCCTCAACTAAGACATTGTCAAATGAATATCAAAAGAAAGAAAAAAATCATCAGTCTGGTGAGATTTCTCATCTCTCCCCACCCCACGCCTTCTCTGGGGTAGGGGAAATGGGTTTCAGCCAGAAGAAAGATTGTACTGACCTAAATACTGCTGAGTAAGTGACTTTAACAAATTGGACCCTGGCTTGGTGTTCCGTCTTGGAGCAAGAGGGGTGGGGCGGGGGTGCTTAACCCCATTCCTGCTGNACACAGTGGTGGTTTCATTCTGTGTAAGAAGCACTTTCCTGTCTTTTCCAGCAGCTCCCAGAAAGGGCCCAGCCCAGCCCCGACTTATTGAACTGCTGGTACTGCCAGGTGTGGGGTGGGGTGGGGGGTCCTGGCATGGTGCCAGAGGCCCGGGGAAGAAAGACCTAGAGGATAAATGGGATGACCAGCTCCTGAACCTGAACAATGAGGGTGGTTCGAGGGCTCGGCCAGCCCACCCCCAGGTCCATGTGAGGGGCTCCTTCCGGGTTCCCTTGATTCCCCTGCTGCATGGTCCTGGAACCCTCTTCCCCTCCCTGGTGGGTGCAGCCAGGGTAGGGTCCTCGCTTTAAGGCATTTCTGATTGAGCTGTCATGGAGAAGGTGATTTGTCCCTTGAAATGCAGACTTCATTTCCAAGATATCTCACCTTCCCCCTCCAACTGTCCTGGGATGTGTGGTCAGTGGTCACACTGACCTGTGTCAGTCACAAAGCCTGCCTGGTGTTGCTTCCCGAATGGGTACAGGCTGTCTTAGAACATTCCAGCCACAGTCAACTTTATGGAGCAGACAGCTGCAGGGCTGCCCCCCGCAACAACCCTGCTTAAACAAAGTCAGGTTAATGGGGTCTCAGTTTGGCAGGAAGGGCCCGGGGCAGGGGAATGAGCCGAGGACCTGCTGACCTGGCTGGTGGGGCCCCGGGTGAGTGATCTGCTGCCAGCGGCTCCTCTGAGCCTAACGAACTCCCCCATCAGAAGTCACCTGAGTCTTACGTATTCAGCCCTTTGGGCAGATGGAAGCAAACGTTTTTGCTGAGAGGCACAGAGCCGCTCTTCTCAAGACCTTCAGCCTCAGTGTAATTGACTACCTCCTTAGCTGCTGGTCAGGCTGGCAGGGGGGTGGGGCTGGGGCTGGCTCTCAGAATGTCCTCTGAGTGACTGGTCTGTAAACTCTGGAGCCAGCAGTGCCTGGAAGCCTGCGGGCCTGGGGGGCCTCCCGGTGAAAGCGTGTCTCTGTCCATCCCGTGGCCAAGCATACGTCAGGACCACGTGAGCGCTGCATGCCAGACTCGTGCGGGTGGGGAGCAGCGGCACAGCAGTCACTTTAAAAGGATATGAAGGAAGGCGGGAGGACCAGACAAGTCGCAGAACCGATTCTTCAGTAGGGAACAGAAGTGGCCCCAGTCCTGATCCCCACCGACGGGTAGTGAGCGTCAGAGGAGGGTGCTTGAGCTGGTTAGTGTAGGTGATGTGAGGTCTCCCTGGAGGAGGAGGAAGGGGATGGGCCCAGCGTGCCATTTCCGATCCTTAAGTGACTTGTGGTGGTGTTCAGTTGCTAAGTCGTGTCCAACTCTTTGTGACCCCATGGACTGCAGCACATCAGGCTTCCCTTTCCTTTACTACCTTTATTTTAAATGATGCTTGATCCAGCCCTTTTCCAGTATAGATGTCCCTCGAGATCGGGTACAGGGCTGGGGTCTGCCTGCAGGTCATCCTGGAGCCCAGCGAGCTGCAGGGAGGGGCTGGCTGGGGCCAGGCATCTGAACCCGGGCTTCAGCCCAGCCTGGGACCCCAACAGGGGCTCTTGTGGGCATCCTGCTGTCTGTCCATTCACTGGCTCTTTAACCAGAGTGCTAAGGAAGCCCATCAAACTAAGGCGAGTTAGCTCAGTTTTGTTTTGTAGTTGTGTCTTTATTTACTCCTGATACCTGTCACACTTGTGTTTGAGGCCAGTGGGGTTCTCTTGCTCCTTGAACCTGTTTAGCACTAACCCACCCCAACCCCTCCTACCTCCCACCTCCTGCTGCTTCCCTGAATGGGGAGCTGCCTGGTGATTCCCAGTAGCATTCTAGGACCATTCTTGTTCCTTCCCTCTTCACATCTAGTCCGTCACCAAGCCTTAATGATTCTCATTCAGAAATGAGCCCCACATCGATCAGCCTGCTCCCCCTCTACTTCTGGCAGCCAGGGCCCCAGTGACCTCCCTGAGTGGGTCACCCACCCTGAGTGTGTGTAGCCCCTCTGCTCCCGTGGTTCCTAGCCTGGGACCCCCTGCAGAAGTGGGGGTGTGACCGCCTCATAAGCCCTTACTGCTGCCTGCCCTCTACCCACCCAAGTTAGGGACCCCCTTTATTAAACCTCCCCAGGTCCCTGTTCTTTCCCTTCAAAGATCTCAGATTTTTCAACGACACCTCTTGTTTGGGGGTAATTTTCCATCTTCTCCTCTAGAAGGTAAATATCCTGAAGGCAGGGAAGGGTCTTGTCATCAGTTCTAACATGTAGAGGATGCACAGTAAATATATGTCAATAAATGAATTTTAATTGGATACAGATTAAAATTAAAGCAAATGCTGGGAGTACTGAAGTGGGTGATTCCAGGCTGTAGTGGTTGATTTTAAATTTGGCTAAAAATGCGTTAGCTCTGTTACAGGGGTTGTCAAGCTTAAACCTTGGCTTTTGGGGCTGGATAAGTCTTGGCCTTGGGGGCTGTCCTGTGCAATGCCGGGTAGGGGGTGGGCGGTGCTCCTGGCTTCTCCCCACTGGATGCCAGCAGCCCCCAGCTGTGACAACCTGCATGTCTCCTGGCAGTGCCCAGCATCCCCGGAGGCAAAGTTGCCCCTGGGTGAGAACCACTGGTCTACACCCAGAGATCGTCTCCTGGAGACGCCCACCTTGGTGAGTGTTCGCGGGGCGGGGGGCCCCTCTCCCAAGTGCAGGGGCTGGACAGGCAGGCAGGGGTGCCGAGATGCCGTCCAGCTGAGCCCACTGACGGCACAGCCGGAGCCAGTGTCAGCCCGCCACGGCGCCTCCTTGCTGGTGGCCCCACCCTGGGAAGTGCTTTCGTGCCTGTGAGGAGGGCCTGGGAGTGAGCTGTGGTCACGGAGAGAAGGCTGGTCAGTGAGAAGCAGACTCGTTTTTCTTGGTGGGTTCTGATTCTGCAGCAGGCTGAGAAGCGGGACCAGGGGCAGGCGGGGCGGACAGGTGCACCCAGACTCTGGAAGAGCCCCTGCGGTGGGAACCAGCCATCCTGGGTCTGGGTGAGGTGGCCGGTGTGGCAGTCTGCCTTCTGGGGGGTCCCTGTGGCCTGTTGGAGCCACTTCTGCTTCGGTTCCCAGCCCTCCGTGGGCTGTGTGCTTCTGAACTGTCCCTTGAGGAGCTTTGGAGAAAACAGGTTCCTGGCACCCACCTGGAGCCCGTTCCCTAGGAGCAGGGCTGAGGAATCTACATTTCAGCCAGCTCCCGGGTCCTTTCTGTGGAGGCCAGGCGCTGTCCTTTTGGGCCTCAGCCTTGTTTCCTGAATGCACCCTGAGACTTTGACCCGTCACACTGACCCCGGCCGAGGCCCTGGGTGCCAGGCTGTAAGGCCGTGGGCTGCACCAGGAAGTGAGGTAGAGCGGGGTTGGCTGGTTTTCTGCAACAGGAGAGAGTGAATGTTTCAGGCTCTGCAGCCCACGGAGTCTGGCCACACATCTCTGCCTTGAGTGTGGAGGCTGCCCTGCCCCTGGGGATGTGAATGGATGGGCAAGACTCCCAGCCAGTCAGAATTCCTTTACAAATTAGAGCTGGCCGTGGACAGCAGTTTGGCAGTTTCTCAAAAGGTTAGACGTAGAAATACCAAATGACCGGGCAAACCTCCTTCTCAGAGTATGATCCAAGAGACAGAAGCGGGGACTTGAACCACTTTTGTGTATAAATGTACAGCGTTAGTCCCAGTAACTGAAAGGTGCAGACCAGCCAAGTGCCCATCGGCAGATGAGCAGATAAACACACCGTGTTGGTTCCTACAGTGGAATGTTACTCGGCTCTGAGAAGAGTGACCTTCTGGTGTGTGCTCCAGCATGCGTGGACCACGAAAGCATGATGAGTGAAATAAGCGTTACTAAAGGACAGGTATTATATGATCCACTTATGTGAAGTCTGTAGAGGTCCTGGAAAGTTGAAAAGACGTTGGGGGCTGCGAGGAGGGTTCCTGTTGGGGTGGGCACAGAGGTTTTTGTTGGGATGATGACAGAGTTTGGGTGGAGAGAGTAGTGTTGATTGTACAACCTTGTGAATGGATATTGATGCCTGTGAATTGCACAGTTGTGAATGGTCACAGTGATAAATACTGTGTTACGTGTAGTTTACTTACAGTGGCTTTAAAGAGAAGGAGGCTTTTGGACAGTGGTCTCTGCAGACCCTGCTTGAGACCAGTGCTCTCTCCGTGGATTTCAGTATGGGGTTGCAGTGAGAAATGACGAGGCTAGCTGGAGTGATGGGCTTCAAAAAGAAGGGGACTGAACTTTTTGGGTGGACAGTTCATTATGTTTTAACCTGAACGTCCCTTCTGTCATCCCAAGAGAAGGGTTTGTCAGCATCGGCCGCCGCCTCTGAAGCCCAGAGCCTGCACTGGCTCAGTGCTGCCTGAGAGTTTTCAGATCATAATCAGTCTCTGTTTTCACCTCTGATAACCCCAAAATATGTAGCTGTGTTTGAATAACCATGGAACTGAAGGCCTCGGAGGGCCCAGAAGGTCCCCTACATACAAACCTTTAAGTTGCCAGCTTTCAACGATGTGAATGTGCCCCTCTGTGCCAGCTCTTGTGCTGTGCACTGTAGCTTTCAAGGTCCTGTACTGTAAGGTTAAAAGATATTTTCTTTCTTATTTGTGTTTGTTTTTTAATATATTATTTCTGAAAAGTATTTATAACCCTATGACAGTATAGTACTATATAGCTGATTGTGTTGGTTGGGTACTTAGACTCACTTTATTAGACTTATGAACACACTCTGAAAAGGAACTCTATCGTATGTAGGGGTCTCACTGTATTTGACACTAAAGTGAGCCCTGTGTGTATGTGTGCACACACATCCATGCATTTGTACACATGTGTACGTGAGTTTTAGCAATTTTGTCAGCCATATGGAGCTGATCGTCTCCTGGCTGCGGTGCCCGTGTTTGCGGCCAGGCGGCTGCTGCCCGCCATGTTCCTCACGTCATTGAACTTTTCCAGGGAGCGCATGGAACTTCTGGAAGAAGCCAAGAAGATGGAGATGGCCAAGTTCCGTTACATCCTGCCCGTGTATGGCATCTGCCGGGAGCCAGTGGGCCTGGTCATGGAGTACATGGAGACCGGCTCCCTGGAGAAGCTGCTGGCCTCCGAGCCGCTGCCCTGGGACCTGCGTTTCCGCATCATCCATGAGACGGCCGTGGGCATGAACTTCCTGCACTGCATGGCCCCGCCGCTCCTACACCTGGACCTCAAGCCCGCCAACATCCTGCTGGACGCCCACTACCATGTCAAGGTGGGGCTGCGTGGGCAGGGCTCGAGCTCTGGGGGTGCAGTGGGGGAGGCTGGACCCCAGGCCCACCAACTTCCTGCTGGACGCCCACTGCACATCAACGTGGGGGTGCCCAGGGAGGGCTGGGTGCTCTGGGGGTGGGGTGGGGAAGGTGGTGGAACCTCAGGGCCAGCAAGAAGGTGGAAAAGGAGGTGGTTCTCCTGCAGGAAAGAATTCAAAGCAGAGGCTCTCTCAGCATCAGGACCCCCGCTGTTGCCGTGTGTGGCTGGTCCAAACGCCCCTGATGGTGTAGCTGGAAAATGGGCTCTTAGGAACACAGGTCACCCTGCCCCACATTCTGGATCAGGACTCAAGGAGTCTGGGCTTATTGGCCATCTGACAAAATCAGGTTAGAAAGTGGACCACGGATTGGCTGACTCTGTGTGAGGCCCGGTGGGGCTGTGTTTCCCCTTGGTGGTTCCTGGGGTGATGGGAGTCTCGGGGTGTTATGGAGAGAAGCCCTGGAGGGACTCCTCCTGTTGTCTTCACCCAAGGACTGTTAGTTCTGATCTAGGAGCTGTCGCATCTCAAGGGGAGGCACCACGTGGACGGCAGCTCCTGCCCAGCTAGGGCTCGGAGGGTTGAGTCAAGGGCCCGTGTTGTCCCACTGTACATGGTTGAGCAGCGGTTAGAACCAGATTTGGGGGCCCTGGAGCCCTTGGACCCTCACCCAACCCGCTGCCACACATGGGATGCTCACAGACCTAATGGGTGGCAGGCGCTGTCATGCAGGGGTGGAGTGGGTAGTGGTGGTAGGTGTCCAGGCAGCCCCCGGGGTGCAGTGTGAGGAGACACTGTAACTCCAGCTCAGGGTGTGGGTGTTCCTGGACGGGGCTGGTCTCCAGAGGGGACCAGTCAGGATTGGGGGGCACACACGGAACAGCTTTTTGGTGGAGGGAGTCATGGAAAGTTCTGGGTTTTAGGGGCAGGGGAAACAGGCATAGTTGGATTAGGGTACAGGGTATGGGAGGGTTTCTGAGACATAGCTGGAATAAAATGCACCTTTCTTAGGAGGTCCCCAGTGGGCACAGCGCGGCCTTCAGAGCTGACTTTTCAGCCTCATGGACCACAGTGGGCCCGGCGGGGCTTGTATTTCAGCCCATTCCCTCCCCATGGTGCAGGTTGCTCTGCTGAAAGCCGTGTTCGGGGCGGGAGGCCACGCCCTGTAGGACCGCGGTGACCTTCCTCCCAGCACCCTCCTCAGCAGCACAGCCCTCCCTTGCTCTGCCCTTGGCGGGTGATGTCTGCCCTTGGCAGGAGCTATCACATCTCAAGGGGAGGCACCACGTGGACGGCAGCTCCTGCCCAGCTAGGGCTTGGAAGGTGATAGCCCTGTTGTTGAGGGGGTCCCTGCGCCTGGCCCGTGGGAGTTGGAATGGCCAGGACACAGTCCCTCTGTCCTGTCCATACCGGATGTTGACCCATGCAGGGATGGTCCCGATGATGCTGGGCGCACAGTAGGACCGAACACTCACCCAGCAGGGTGGAGAGTGCCACTCGCCGGCACCCGGGGCTGGTGTCCCTGTGGTCTGTGTGTTTCTGCGTCGGCTCTGAGGCTCCTCGGTTTGAGCGCTTTCTCCCTCCGCTTTCTCCTTCCTGCACTTGGCAGCCCCTGGCTTGGTAGGCCTGGTGCTTTGTGACAGTTTTAGGAAGCGGTTGGACATTCCGTAGAGGACCATGTGGCTTGTCATGGAGGACCTGGGATGGCTGGGAACAGGTGGGGAGGGGATGCTGCCACTTAGAGGCCACGGCCAGGGCACTGCCCCACTTCCCCGGAGAGGTCAGGAACGGACTTCTCCGTGACTCCCTTCTCAAGCAGGGGGGCAGTCACCACGCACAGCCCCAGGCCAGCAGAAAATCTATTAATGGGCTGTGCTTCTTCCATCCTCAGGAATGGCTCAGCGGGAGCTTGGTCTGAGGTTCTAAGTCATCCGCTGGATTTCGGGGCAGCTCTTAGTTGATGGTCATTTGCAGTGATGTAGCTGGAATCTGCAGTCTTGAAATAAGATGATAAGTTGTCACTCCACCCCCTTCCCTTGATCCCTCCAGACTACGTTTATGTCCATAGATAGGATTGGAACTGAAAATTTCACAGCAACCACTGTGTTTTGGAATGAGTATTTAAGACACTTAATATTAAATGAATACTTGATATTAAAAGTATACAAAGTGTCACTACTAAAATATTAATTTTAGTATAAGCAGTAAACCCATTTCAATTTCATAGTGAAATAACTCGATTTAAAACCTCAGGCTACGCTTGAGGCCCAGGTTGCTCAGCTCAGACTGTGTTCAGAGGGACACCCAGGGTCCTGTCCTCTGTGGTCCACAATGGCCTTCTCCCCAAGGTGGCGCAGCCCTGCCCCTGGCCTCGGTTACTCTCTGTTAGTCTCATCCAGCTGGGCCCAGCAGGGGACGGGCTGTGTCTCGGGGCCTGTGTGAACACTGGCTCTGGGCAGTACTAAGGTGGACACTAAGTGTGAATTCATTTGTGAATTGTAGACATTTGCTTTTCACCGGGATTGCCACACTGTCCCTCTCTCCAGGAACCTGGGGACAGACGGGGAGATGGGAAAGGTCAGGTGGAGAAGTCTGGAGGGCCGGAGGGTCAGTGGGCATCAGAAGATTCTCATTCCTGAGTTTGATTTTGACGCCAGGGCTTTCACATAGAGTTATGCTTATTTTCTTTACACCATGTATATCATGAAGCAGCTGGCTGTACCTGAAAACAGCAGAAATAGAAAGAAAGGGCAGCCAGCACGCTTCTGAGAGTCGGGTCCTGACACTTTCCACTCGTCCAGCTGTTACCTTGTGTTACTCTCTCCTCCCGAGCTGCGGGGTTGGGTGATGGGTCTGATGTGGGGAGCTGGCGCTTTGCTCTCCAGAGTGGAAAGTGTCTTGGAGGCCAGAGAACAGACAGCTGCTGGAGGCCCAGAAATGGCCAGACTGGCCTCCTTTGCATGGACCCACGCCCACCCTGGCACAGCCTGACCACAGAAATAGGGGGCCAGGTTCAGTCTTGCAGGCTTTCTTCCCATCACCCTCCCCACCACCTGCAGATGTGAGGACCGGGCCCCCAGTCATGAACTTTCCTTGCTCAGCAGTGATGACACCAGGCCCCTGGCTCACCTTGTGGGCAGGTGAGCCCAGAACTAAAGGTCTGACTCAGCCACATTTCCGATCACTCCAGAGGTGTGTTTGAGGAGGAGCCCAGAATTAATTAGAAGGCTTAGAAAAATCCATGAGCCACAGAGAAGAATTTATTAAGGGGCCATTCACCTGCCGGCAAGTGTGGCTTAACTGCAAAGGGCGTTTAACACCACCAAGGGCTCTGATTGACAGCTGGGGTGGGGGGCTGGAAGGCAGTGGGTCCCTGCAGTGACTTCCCCCTTGCGGCTTCCCCAGACCTTCAGGGTGGGCACCTTTGTCCCAGGAGCCGAGGAGGCAGGGGGGTGTGAGGGCCACCTAGGAACAGGTGGACTTGGACTGGTGGGCTCTGTCGTCTACAAGCCATGTGCAGGATGCTGGGATGCTGTGTGTTTGCAGCCAGCAAGTGTCTGTCCCCAGAATGTTCTGCGTGGAGGACAGATTGGCTGTGTGTGTTCTGCTCACTTTAAAGGGCTTCTGAAGACGTATTTCCCTTTAAAGGACGTGCCGCCACTCGCCCGCTTCCCCAGCTGCGAGATTGCATAACTGCTTTGCCCCAACACCTGAAAACGGAGGGCCGCTTCCTCCCTTTGTGCGACGGGACAGACGCAACGCCCCACAGAGAAGCTGTGATTCTTCAGTTCCCTCTCCCAGTGAATTCCTTCCTGATAGTGTCATCTTTTCCCAGCCCATCAAGCTCTTAATGTCTTCAGGCTTGGCTCTTCCCTGGCCGGCTGGGCTTTCCCGCCTGCTTGGGGAGCGCAGCTGATGTGAGACCTGTGATCCTGACTGGTGAAGGGGCCTGCACAGCCAGGCTGGGGGACCACACCCCCCTCAACACTGCTGAGGGGACGTGATGATAAACGTCCTCAAGCGGCAGCTGGGCCGCCTTGCTCGGCATGCTGCCAGCCAAGCCTGACCAGCCCCCTCTTCACCGCTCTGTTCTAGATTTCCGACTTCGGGCTGGCCAAGTGCAATGGGCTGTCCCACTCACATGACCTCAGCATGGACGGCCTGTTCGGCACCATCGCCTACCTCCCTCCGGAGCGCATCCGGGAGAAGAGCCGGCTCTTCGACACCAAGCATGACGTGTACAGGTGGGCGACAGGTGTACAGCCCCGGCTGGCTCTGCACCTCCATTCCTCAGGTTGGGACGGGGCTTTCCCAAGGGCTCCCGGGTACTGTCCGATGAGAGACTCAGTCCAGATGAGAGGGCACAAGCCACCCCAGAGCTTTCTTTTTTTCTTCTCTCTTTCCTCGCTGCACTGTGCAGCATGTGGGGGTCTTGGTTCCCTGACCAAGGATCGAACCTGTGCCCCCTGCATGGGGAGCTCAGAGTCTTAACCAGGGACCGTTAGGGAAGTCCCAACCCCAGAACTTTCTTACAAGAGGACCTTCTCTGCTGTGGGTGATGCCGCTCAGGATGGAGGTCGTGAGTGGCTGGTGTCAGTCAGAGCCAGTTACGTAATGGATGGGCAGCCTGGTGAGAGCTTCGGTGTTTGTAGGAAAGGTGGCCTTTCTCACTTGTCTGTTGAGAGCACATGCTTTCAGTGGTCTGTGCGGCTGTCTGCATGCGAATTCAGGCTCCTAAATCCAGTCCCTCTGGCTCAGAACTTACCCTTCCTAGCATCACTGACCTGTGACAGGAGCATGGACACCTGGAGGCTGTTCACAAGCCAGCATCGGGCATTTCTGAGCCAGAGAACAATCACGAATCACGTGGTAGCATCCTTTCCCAAATTGTCATGGTCTTAATCCCTCAGACTTGTCGAAGAAGAAAAGCAGGCGGCGGGTGCGAGTGGCTCTTAAGCCCCGTCATTGTGGTTCTTGTCCACATGGATGACTGTCACCCCGAGCCCTGCCTTTGTGTCATCACCGCTGCCTGGAGTCCCGGCCAACTGGTTTGACCACAGCTGCCCTGTCGGTGCTCTGCTGGGCTTCTCCCTGTCCATCTGTAGTCAGCAGTACAGGGGGCACTGGGCCCGGCTTGTAGGGTTTAGGGAGAATAAGATTCTCTCTTTATTCAGAGTTCAGAGTTTCCGTTTTTGAACTGGCAGATTTCAGTTAATTTTCACTGAGGACTTTTGGGTTTCTCTGAACAGCTGCTGTTAACCCAATGCAGGCTGATAGCCCATTTGGACTTCTTTTTTTTTTTTATTTACCAGATTGAGCTCTTTGGGAGGTATATCCAGAGCAATTATATAGATAGATTGTGTGTGTGTATGTATACACAGGTGTATATATGTGTGTGTGTATGTATATATAATATATATAGATAAATATGTGTATATATATAAAAATATGTGCATACACACACACATTTATGTATGTATATTTATATGGTTGGACTAAATGTTCATTCATGTATTCCGTAAGATGTTACAGAAAAACCCAAGTGAACTCTTTGGCCAACCCAACTTGTATATGTGTTACCACACAAGTATATATAGCTTCTCATCACCACAAAGGGCTGTGGAAAGTTCAGCTGGCTGCCTGCTCATCTTTTCCGTGCACTTGGATGACATCAGTGGGCAGGTTACTCAAGTCACCGAGAGCTGTAGTCAGCATCTTGTGGACGTGTCTGCAAGAACACAGCGCGAATGAAGCGGTCACGCCGTTCTCCTCACAAGCTGATGGTCCAGGGACAGAGTGGCTCCCTCTCAGGGACTCCTTCCTACTGTTTGGACCGGCAGTTCAGTTGATGGAGTTTTGTCTGTTGTTTGACATCTGAGCTTCCAGCATGCCTTGTCCTGCAATGAGAGTATTTGCCCATTTAAAACATTCATGAAAAATACCTCCATGTCCTCTCTCTCTCCCCCTGTCTCTTGAAGACCCTGGTTGAGGGGGTGGTTTTCCTGAGCTTGTTGCAGTGTCAGGGGAGGGGGTTCTGGCTTTGTTTGAGAATGTGACTTGCAGGCACTGATGTGTTCATCTCCTTGCAGCTTTGCCATCGTGATCTGGGGCGTGCTCACGCAGAAGAAGCCATTTGCAGGTGAGTGGAAGTGTCAAGGGCGGTGCAGCCGTCTCTCTCGGCACCGTCTCTCCTGGCACCGTGAAGGGCGCACTTTGTGGTCCTTTCTGTGTAAGGAGCGCCTGCCAATCGCAGAGGGGGCTGCCCTGGCTCGTGGAGCTGGTGGGCTGTCCAGGCAGGTGGGGTGGTGAGGCTGCTCTGTCCAGCCCAGCAGGTCAGCACAGAGACCCATGGCCCACCTCATTGCAGGCTTTCATATATGCCAAAAGGGTGATCTCTCCATGCAGTTCACATACGGGGAAAGGCACAGATCTGATGGGGTCCAGTCAGTGGATCTTGTTAGGTACCAACTCATTGTTTTATGTTGTGTGATGTAATCTACATAGCATATAATTCCCATTGCAATTTTTAAAAAGTAATTCTTATTAGCATTTAGTTGCTAAGATTCCCATTTTTAATCACTTAAGCTATACATTGTGGTGTTAAGCTCACAGTGTCGTACGATCGTCACCACCTGGACCCCCTGGCGGTTAGGCAAGTCATTCCCAACCCCCCGCCCCTGATCACCACTCATCATATCTGTTTTCTGTTTCTATGGGTTTGCCTGTTGTATGTATTTCCAGCTAGTTTTATTTTTTTTAATTTTGTAATTTTTGGTTGTAAGACACATGTCTAACAGAAATGACTACCAGAACTGTGAAGTGTACGGTGTAGTTGTGTGAAGGGTGTTCTCCTTGTGGGGCCGCCAGTCTCCAGAAGCACTGTGTAGATGCTGCCGCAGAGGGGTCCCCCCGGGTCAGAGTCCCTGGGTCAGCCCGCCCAGCCTGAGAGCTGGGGGTTTCCTCCTTCCCCCCAACCCTTGTTACCCACCAGGTACCCACCACGTGGATTTCTGGCCTTCAGATTTCAGTACCTTGACTTGGTTTACTGGAAAAGTCAAGTACCTTTTCTCTTTATTTTGGAAAGATTTCCTCTTCCTCTCCAAGCCTATCTTGGCTACTTCATCTTTTCTAGTTTGACCAAAAAGTTCTAAAAATGCAGATCAGAGTTAGTGTGCAGCCCTGGGTCTACTGGTTGACAAGTAGAGTAGGGTCCTTGTAGGGTTTTATCCGTAGTTGTTACCGTGTCTCCACGATGCTGCCTCCTCTGCGGACGTCCAGGGTCCGGGTTCTTTTCAGTGTGGCCGTGTGCCCGTCTGACCGTAGCCATCTGCTGGACACGGCCCCTGGGCTCAGACACACGAAGGGAAGGAGCATGGGAGCTGGGGTGCCTGTGCTTTATCAACTGGCCGATGGGCCGCAGGGTGCGCAGCGGCAGCTTATGAACCTGTTCTGTGTTTGGCAGCAGAAACCCTTCCGGGTGTTTAGGTGACTTACGTTTTATCCAGAGGACCTGCTGAGTTTTGAAAGTCTGAGTTATTGTGGAGATAACATGTAGATACCTGAGCTCGCTGTTGCATAAGATTTAACGGGAAAGTGGAACAAAACATCAGAGCAGACTCCTGCCAGCCATTGGTGACTTTGGGCCAGTTTTCCGCCCCTGTGGCTCAGCATCTCGCGAGTCCCCTTGTGTGGGCATGGTGGGGACCAGAAGCTTGCGCTCCTGCTTGGTCGCTGGTGTGGTTTTAGGCTGATGGGCTCCTGAGGGTCGCCTTGGGCCCCTCATTCTGTGACCAGGATGATGATGGTGAGGGGTCCATGCCTGCTTCTGAAGGGGGTTAGGAAGGAGGGCAGGTGAGGCCCCACATTACGAATTGCAGGAGAAGGGTCCCCGTTTACAGAGCCCATGTGTGAAGGGACTGAGAGCCATGTACCATCACTGGGGCTGGCTCATCACCAGGCACCTGCGCTTTGGGGCAGGAATTCAGAAAGACATTTTCGTCATTGCAGGGAGCTATAGGCCACTTGGGGGCTGGGCAGTGTGACTCCACGGTTCATCAGTTTTCCTCTGTTTGGGCCCCTTTGGAATCTGCCCCATTATTATATTTTTCTCCTTTGAACTTGATTTTTCTTTGAGTTCACTGCACAGAAAGATCTCTGTGATACAAGAGAGTGATTCCCCTCAGTAGATCACAGGTAGTTTCCATCATCTGGAGCATAGAGGACAGGTGTGTCCAGCAAGGTTAAGGATTTCAGAAACCTCTGTGCTTTAAAGGGGAAATAATACCGTCTCCCAGGCGGGTGCCCAAACTTTCCCACGGTCGTTGTTGCTCCTCCTGAGGATAAGAAATCCGACCTCAGCCCCTGGGAGCTGCCCTGACTTGTGTGCCTTCCCTTTGCAGACGAGAAAAACATCCTGCACATCATGGTGAAAGTGGTGAAGGGCCACAGGCCAGAGCTGCCGCCTGTTTGCAGACCCCGGCCGCGTGCCTGCGGGAGCCTCCTTCGCCTCATGCAGCGCTGCTGGCATGGGGACCCCCGGGAGCGGCCCAGCTTCCAAGGTGAGCACCCGCCCTGGGCTCCGGGAGCCCTGCTGCCTGACGCTCATGCTGTCGTCCCAGGGGACGGAGTTGATGGCCAGGAAGGGGACAGGCGGCGGCCGGGACGAGGAGGCTGTCCACAGACACGAATGCCAGAATGAGCCCGCCTCCTGCAGGCAGTGCCCGCCCAGGGCCCCTGCCCACGGCCCTCCAGCTCCCAGGGCCAGGGAGGGGCAGCTGGAACCACGTGGTCATCTCCAGCTGTCCACCCCCGGCTGCGGCCTGCTGTCTCGAGGAGCCTGGCGTTCCGGGTGCAGATACAGTAGCGCATCTTTTGGGGACCACATGACCACTGGCCTGTGGCCTTTGCATTTCTTGTGGGGCCTCATCCCCAGGGAACAGCTGTGTCCTTTGGTTAGGAGAGTGATCCTGATGCCATTGGAACTGATCATGACATTTCAAACATACAAGGAAAATGAGAATGAACGAGGTGGGGGCTTTCTAGCCTGGTGCTGGCAGCCCAGGCCATCGGGGTATGAGCTCTGGCTGGGCTGGCTAGCGGGGCTCCTTGGACGAAGGCTTCTTGGGGAAACAGGGACACGGTGGCTCCTTTTAGAGTCGGCCAGACGCCGCATGTGGTTGCTGATGGGGGTGCCCGGGAGTCTGTCGTGAGCTCAGCCAGGGGCCAGCAGCGTGGGCAGTGCTGACCGGTCAGACTGAACACCGCAGGTGCTGGTCCCCTCCAAGGCCACAGGCTTAAGTAGTTCATTTGCTAATTCATTGTCTGAGTGACACACCCGTTTGTGTTTTCCTCCAAAGAAATCACTTCTGAAACTGAAGACCTGTGCGAAAAACCTGATGAGGAGGTGAAAGAGACGACTCAAGACCCAGATGTAAGAGACCCGCCTGAAGCCGAGGCTGAGGTAATGGGGGTCCTCCCGGGGCCTGGTTTCCGCCACATCAGCTTCAGGGATTGAGTCTCTGCTTCCTGCAGATGCCCTGCCAGCCTGGACCACCTGCCCGGTTCTGAGGCTTGGGCTGGCCCCAGAATTCCATCTCAGGGCAGGGGTAGGTCCATGGTGTGCCGGTCCCAGATTGGTTTCCTGCCTGATGGTATCCCATCCCCACCTGCTGTCTGTGCTTAGGGAAGGGCAATGTGGGCCCGTGGCTGACATTAAGTAGGCGCCGCCTGGATACTGTGTGTGTGTGTGTGTGTTTTCTGACTGCACTGCACAGCATGTGGGATCTCAGTTCCTTGACCAGGGACAGAACCCGCACCCCCTGTATTGAAAGGGCACAGTCTTAACTATTGGACCACCAGGGAAGTCCGGGCCGGATGCTTTTTGAACCAGGGGAGCTGCTTGAAGCCCCTGCTGGGCCACACTGGGGAAAGGGTTCTGGGCTCCGGGGCTCTGGGTGTCTTTCTGCACCTCGAGGTTGGGGATTGGCGCCTTTCTAACTGCTCATAAATGTTTTTCCTCTACGAGTGCCACACGGGTTATGTAAGATGTGATAAGAAATTCTAACTATGCTAGATAAATAAATACCTTTAAGGCACTCGGACTTGTAAAGTGGAGGCTGATAAACTGACTTTATAAGGTGTTATCTGGTGTTATCATCCCTGGCCGGGGTGTAAGCCCGGCAGATAAGTAACCGTTTATGGTGCGTCTGCTATCTGGGCACGAGGGCCTTGTGTGTCAGGCCAGGGGGCAAAGTGACGGTGGAGGGGACTTGGCCCCCGAAAGAAAAAGCGGCCCAGCACATGGGTGTGACTCAGCACACCAGGCCGCTGGGTCGGAGGATTTGGGGAAGGGCTGTGAATCCCTTGCAGGCTCTGATCCCTCACCAGGACCTGTCTTTCTCCCCGTTGTCAGGACAGAGCCTGCGAAGGGCCTGTTAGCACGGGTTGAGCTGGAACACCATGCCCTCCCCAGGGCTCGACCCCACACCTCACCTGTGCACCTGCAGCCCCCAAGCCAGCCTTGCACAGCCCCAAGGAAAGTTCAGGGTGTTAGGACCCTACCCAAAGCCATCTCCTTCCTCCGTTTCCTAGTGGCACTGACCTGTCCTGGGTGGACCCGGCCAGCACGCAGGCTTCACCTCCTGCAGCTTATTCACCTTCTGTCTGGATAGCGGTGGGGACGGACATCTGTTCCCACCGTCTCGTCCTATGAGGTCCTCCTGCTGGAGTCTTTGGGCACTGTGCAGCTGTGGTGCATGCTGCGTGCTAAGTTTCTCAGTCATGTCCAACTCTTTGTGACCCCGTGGACTGTAGCCTGCCAGGCTCCTCTGTCCATGGGATGCTCCAGATAAGAATACTGGAGTGAGTTGCCATTTCCTTCTCCAGAGGATCTTCCCGACCCAGGGGTTGAACCCACGTCTTTTACGTCTTCTGCATTAGCAGGCGGGTTCTTTACCACAAAGAGTCGGACTCGACGGAGTGGCTAACACTTTCACTTTCCTTAGCACCAGCACTGTCTGGGAACAGGAGTTAAATTCTCTGTGTGGCTAATGGGGGACCCACATGTTCCCCTGATCCTGCCCCATCCGGTCATGGACAGAGCCTCATCTCTTCTGTCTGCTTGTCTCCGCAGGCCCCTGTGCCCACCCCGCTGAAGCGTGCATCTGCCCCCACCTTCGATAACGATTACAGTCTTTCCGAGCTGCTGTCCCAGCTGGACTCCGGCATCTCCCAGACCCTTGAGGGCCCAGAAGAGCTCAGCCGCAGCTCCTCTGAGTCCAAACTTCCGTCGGCGAGCAGCGGCAAGAGGCTCTCGGGGGTGTCCTCTGTGGATTCTGCTTTCTCCTCCCGAGGGTCACTGTCCTTGTCTTTTGAGCGGGAGCCTTCAACGAGTGGTAAGCAGGGGCCCCCACACTGGGGAAATAATGGGTTTAATTTGGGGGGCAGGCAGGCACGGTGTGAGCAACTGAAAAGGATCAGGCGTCTTGTTTCTTGGCCTGGCTGTAGTTCTTCTGATTTTTCTGCAGCCCTTTGCTTATTGGGTTTGGGTGCCAGTGCACAGTGGCGGGGCACACGGGCTGAGCAGGTGTCACTTAGGTGTAAGGGGAGTGGGTCCTGCCCCTGGCTGTGTGGAGGGTCTCGCCTGTGCCAATACCACGTGCAGGGACTGACCTCAGATGTGTAGGTTGAAGAAGCTGGATTGTACCAGGTAGCCCCATGAATGGATGGACCCCCTCTTCCTGGAGAGCTCTCTCTCTTTTGTAACGTCAGCCCTGCACCCCCTTTCTCAGGCAACGCTGGGTACACACCCCATTGTTTCTTATTTGTGGGCTCCCATTTCCTGGGCCTGTGTGTGTTGATGGGTGCACTGTTGCTGGCGGTCATAACTGCCTGGCCCTGACTATACACCTTGGGTTTTCTCTCTGGAAGGCACTTTTCCCTGCTCTGGCCCTGTCCCAGTTGCTGGTCCTCGGGCATGTGTGCCCTCCTGTGAGGGCCTCACTGCGTCTCCTTTGAGGACGACGTGTGAGGTTTCCTCTCCATGAGGAAAAAACGGATGTTCATGGGTAGGGCTGCAGCATATGGGTGGCCGGAGGGTTGTGGGGAGAGTGCAGACCTCAGGAGGAATCACAACTTTATCAGACAGCTGGAATGATTTCCATTTTGCAATTTGACAAAAGAGCACCTTGGGGATATTCATTGACCTGCCTGAGGTCTCCCCACTAGATCTTAAACTGCATGGACAAACACTTAAGCGATTTCAGGTAAACAATAGCAACTTTCAAAAATCGGTCAGACCTCGGGAGCTGCCCCATCTGACCCCTGCATCTGCTCTCCCCGCAGACCTTGGCACCACTGACATCCAGAAGAAGAAGCTGGTAGACGCCATCGTTAGTGGGGACACCAGCAGGCTGATGAAGATCCTGCAGCCCCAGGACGTGGACCTGGTCCTGGACGGGGGTGCCAGCCTCCTGCACCTGGCTGTGGAGGCCGGGCAGGAGGACTGTGTCAAGTGGCTGCTGCTCAACAATGCCAACCCCAACCTCACCAACAGGAGGGGCTCCACCCCGCTGCATGTGGCCGTGGAGAAGCGAGTGCGGGGCATCGTGGAGCTCCTGCTGGCCCGGAAGATCAGTGTCAACGCCGCGGATGAGGACCAGTGGACGGCCCTGCACTTCGCGGCCCAGAACGGGGACGAGGGCAGCACGCGGCTGCTGCTGGAGAAGAACGCCTCCGTGCACGAGGCAGACTGCGAGGGCCGGACGCCCTTGCACGTGGCCTGCCAGCACGGCCAGGAGGGTGTTGTGCGGATCCTGCTGCGCCGTGGCGTGGATGCAGGCCTGCCGGGGAAGGACGCCTGGGTGCCGCTGCACTATGCCGCCTGGCAGGGCCACCTGCCCATCGTCAAGCTGCTGGCCAAGCAGCCAGGGGTGAGCGTGGACGCCCAGACACTGGACGGGAGGACACCCCTGCACCTGGCTGCCCAGCGCGGGCACTACCGCGTGGCCCGCGTCCTCATTGACCTACACTCCGATGTCAATGTGTGCAACCTGCTGGCGCAGACGCCGCTGCATGTGGCCGCAGAGACAGGCCACACGAGCACGGCCAGGCTGCTCCTCCACCGGGGCGCCCACAGAGAGGCGGTGACTGCAGAGGGCTGCACTGCTCTGCACCTGGCCGCCCGCAATGGGCACCTGGCAACCGTCAAGCTGCTGGTGGAGGAGCGGGCCAACATGCTGGCCCGGGGCCCCCGCAACCAGACGGCGCTGCACCTGGCCGCTGCCGGCGGGCACTCAGAGGTGGTGGAGGAGCTGGTCAGCGCCGACGTGCTCAACCTGTCTGATGAGCAGGGCCTCAGCGCGCTGCACCTGGCCGCCCAGGGCCGACATGCCAAAACGGTGGAGACTCTGCTCAGACACGGAGCCCACGTCAACCTACAGAGCCTCAAGTTCCAGGGCGGCCCCAGTCCCGCTGCCACGCTCCTCCGGCGGAGCAAGACCTAGCCTGCTGACCCGGGAGACGGGGCCCAGCAGGGCTCCTGTCCCAGCGTCGTGCTCTGCTCATCGCGTCCGTGGCCTGCAGGACACTGACCAAGCTTAGGCGTTACCCGCCCTCCCGATGAGGTTGATCAGAGTGTGCTTGGCTGCTGATAGTGGGCACCCTGTGGAGGGATGGTGGGCTGGAGGCATTTGGTTGTGTCCCTCACTCCTGATGTTGGTCCCTCAGTGACAGAACCGTGAACCCACCTGTCCTGAGTGGCGGCCCGGAATGCACGGGAACACAGGTGTGGGAGGAGCTGAATCTTTTGTTTCCATTTGCGGCAGTGAAGAAGCTTGCTCCACAAAGTTTGAGTGGGATTCTTGTTTTATAGAATATCGTTAATGGATGAAGAGTGTCAGCTGTTGCTTGAGATCTGTTCAAAGCACTCACTTCGGGGACTAGGTCCAGTGGCTAAGACTCCATGCTCACGACGCAAGGGGCTTGTGTTTGAGCCCTGGTCAGGGAAGTGGATCCCGCATGCCACAACTCAAGATCCTGCATGCACAGCTAAGACATTGCGCAGCCAAGTGGACAAGGAAAATTTAAGTAAAAAGTAGGTAATCTAGTTTGTGGGCAACGAGCATAAACTGATCAGTTGGGTTTTTAAAACAAAAGCAGTCGTCTTACCGGCCCTTTCACACCCAAGTTTGTCCATCACTCTGTCCTGTGGGTGGCCACACATGGATGCCAACCGTGCTACCTGCCTTTGTTCATTTCATGTTGCATAAAATATTTGAACTCTAAAGTCAGCTGTCCAAAAGTCAAGAAAAATGAACTGACAGCCTCAGTTCTGGACTCAGAACAGTGTCACCGAGTTCAGTGACCCACCTTTCATGTCATTTTCTCTCCAGTTCTTGTTTTTGGAGAGACGGTGGTTTATGGTGAGTGATGCTGTGTTGGGGTCTCCCAGGGGGCTCCTGACTTGCTTTACAAACAGCTACACTGTGCAGGGGCCTCAGCTTTCGGGGTGTGACCCCCGAGACGACTCCAGGAGACAGCCTCATGGTCTTGGCTATAAAAGCACTGTTCTTTCATTGTCAAGTATGTCTCACACCTCATGCTGTTGCTGTTGTGAGAGTTTGCTGAGGGACCTCAGCCTGTATGTACACATGCCCCTTGGCCTGGTGTATGAAGCAGAGATTGATATTAATGTACTGTGTATGTTAATGTGAATCTGTGGGCAGGTTACTTCTTTTCTATAACAGGAAATATCCCGACTGCTTAGAACTGGCTATGTTTTAATATGCCTTGTGCTTTACTATGTTGTATTACTGTTGGATGTAGAATGCGTGGAAGAAAGTCTGCTTGATATCAATAAAGCTGAGCTCTCTTCCTACTTTGCTGAAGCCCATGAGACTACACCTTTTTATACATGAGCTCAGATAATCGGATTTCTGCAGACAGAGGCGGTCACACATGGTGTGGAGACGCCCTTTGGAAGGGCAGCCTGGAGTTGAGGTCAGAACCAGGGGTGACTGGCGGCAAACGTTCCCTTGTTACCGACCAGTATAGCCGGGGCGGGGACCACCCAGCACACAGTATCCGCTGGCTGTGTCTGCTGCGTCTCAGCCCCAGCCCCGGAGACGTCGTCCCGTGGGCTCGGGTGTCTCATGACCTTGTCACTGTGTCCCCCAGGGGCCTGCTGCCTCACTCCGAGCAGAGAGGTCAGACCCCTGACCATGACCGGTGTAGCCCTGTCGTTTCTGTGGTTTCCAGACTCCGTGTCCAACGACTGTGGGGACATTCTGAGCCGGGTGCAAATTTCTTCTGGATCCCCGTTGGGCTGAGGGCCCCACCCTTCAGCTCCTGGTGCTCTTCCCACTGCACGCGGGCCTGGGCACCATGGGCTCCTGGTTCTCCACTTGAGCGCTCCACACCCAAGTGCTGACTCACCCAGAGTTGCCGTCTTCTTCCAGGTCACTGTGCCTGGTGCCGGTTCTTCGGGGCCTTGGCTGGAGGCATTTCACTGCCCAGCCTCAGCTACTTGGGTGTGGCAGGCAGTTTGTTTCAGGCCTCCTGTTGACGCAGCAGCAGAGTGGAAACCGGCGTTGGAGAAGCTGACATTCAGCAGGGTCCTTTCCCTGAGCTTTCACTTCACTGGCCAGCTTATGGAAAACTTTGATCTTAACCCTGGGCAAGGGTTCCTCCCCACTCAGCCACCCCTCTCCCCCTCCCACTTTCCTCAGTCTTTTCCCCCCAACCCCCCCTCTCCCTCCCATCCTTATCCCCCTCTTTCCCTCTCTCCTCTTGCCTTCCTTTACAAATATCATATGAAGTCAGGGAGTCAGGATATGCCATTCCAGCACCAGCACGACCTTCCCAGGTGCTGGAGCTCCAAGCTTCCTGTTGTATCCACACGCCGACATCGTGATCAGGGACATGTGGCTCTGGTGGGGACTGTTGAGTCAGGGGAGGCACCACGTGGGCAGTGCACCATGCAGGGGTGTTAGTCATCACTCTGGGCCCAACTGGCAAAGAAAAATACGCTGCACCATGGTCCAGAGTGAACAATAGCTGGATCCAGTGATCACAAGGGTCACCCTTCCCCACTGGTGGTTTCATTAAGGTGCAGGCAGGCTCCGTGCACAAAAACACAAATGGCTCTGGCATCTCCAAGCTTAACCACAGCCCAAAGAGTGTTCTCATCATCACTGCCCCTTCTCAAACCCCAAATTCAATGTCATTCATAGAAACCTGGGCGTTCCTGGTGGTTCAGATGGTAAAGGATCTGCCTGCAAAGCAGGAGATGTGAGTTTGATCCCTGGGCCAGGAAGATCTGGAGAAGGAAATGGCAACCTGCTCCAGTATTGTTGCCTAGGAAATCCCATGGACAGAGGAGCCTGGTGGGCTACAGTCGATGGAGTTGCAAAGAGTCGAACACGACCGAGCAACTAACACACACATACAGAGAAACTTACTTTTTTTCTTCCCCACATTTTAACAGCTCTTGCGAGAGTGGATGGCATCTTACAGTTGAACTTGGCAACATTTTTTTCTCTTTTGGAGGTGCTCTAGATAGGGGTACATTTTATCATTCACGGCATCTCAGAATTGATGTAGTACATTGGCCATTCCCCTTAGGAACGGCCTAGCTGTGCCCATTCCTAAGACCAGCTGTGGTGGCCAGGGCAAGAGAATGCTCTGGACCCCAGGCTGGGTCAGGTGGTCGATCTCACCCCGAACTTGGGGGTGGTAGTTTGCTAAAGGAAAACCAGGACACTCGTGCTGGAGAGGTGGATTAGAGGCTGGGTAGTGATGACTGCTTCTGGGCAGGAAAGCTATGACAAAGCTAGAGTGTGTTAAAAACCAAAGACATCACTTTGCTAACAAAGGTCTATATAGTCAAGGCCATGGTCTTTCCAGTAGTCATGTATGGATGTGAGTTAGACAACAAAGGAAGCTACTAAGCACCAAAGGACTGATGCTTTGGAACTGCGGTGTTGGAGAAGACTCTTGAGAGTCCCTTGGAAAACAAGGAGATCAAACAATCAATCTTAAAGGAAATCAGTCCTGAATAGTCATTGGAAGGACTGATGCTGAAGCTGAAGCTCCAATAATTTGGCCACTTGATGCAAAGAACTGATTCAATGGAAAAGACCCTGATGCTGGGAAAGACTGAAGGCAGGAGGAGAAGGGGATGACAGAGGATGAGATGGCTGGATGGCATCACCAATTAAATGGAAATGAACTTGGGCAAACTCCAGGAGATAGTGAGGGACAGGGAGGTCTGGCGTGCTGCAGTCCATGGGGTCACAAAGAGTCTGACACGACTTGGCAACTGAACAACAGCTAACAGACACAGTTTTCCCCACACAGGGAAAGTGAGAGTGAAGTCGCTCAGTCGTGTCTGACTCTTTGCAACCCCATGGACTGCAGCCCACCAGGCTCCTCCATCCATGGGATTTTCCATGCAAGAGTGCTGGAGTGGATTGCCATTTCCTTCTCCAGGGGATCTTCCCGACCTAGGGATCGAACCCGGGTCTCCCGCATTGCAGACAGACGCTTTACCATCTGAGCCACCAGGGAAGCCCCTACAAAGAGCCCTCAGAAGAGCTGGAGCCACATGGGGGCCTGAGATGCCTGTGGAAAGTGTGTCTGGGCATTTCAGGAATTGGACAGAAGTCTCCCTGATCCAGGCCCTTCTTGAAACCCCAGGAGAATAGCAGGGATGTTCTGGAAGGCACTGGCCTGGTCTTTGGACAGGTACCCAGTGGCTTCCAAGCCACAGCCAGTGGGTCAGAGAGAGTATCTTGGGGTCACCCACTCGCTGCATCAGAGGTGGGGGAGGAACCCCTGTTCCCAGGCTCTGTGAACTCCCACCATATCTAGAGGGAAGAAGAGTCATCCCTAGTGACTGAGCCCCTGCCCTTCCTAAGCCAAGCTGGATCCAGGAGGGTGCCCCCCCGATTGAAGGGGATGAAGCAACCGAGAAGAAGAAGGGTGGCTCAGGTGGCTGCCCCTGCAGGCTGCGGGAGGGAAGAACAATCCAGAACCTCCCAGGTGGCTGTAGGCCGTGATGATGAAGGGGTTGCACAAAGAATAAGTGTCCTCCGTGACTACTGGAAAGTGCTAATATCTGTAATAAAAATGTTTGCGCTAAAAGAAGTAATGTATGTGTGCATGCGTGTGGGTGCTCAGTCGTGCCTGACTCTTTGCGACCCCATGGACTGTAGACTCCTCTGTCTATGGGATTATCCTGGCAAGAATATTGGAGTGAGTTGCCATTTTCTTCTTCAAGGGATCTTCCCAACCCAGGGATTGGACCTGTGTCTCTTATGTCTCCTGCATTGGCAGGTGGATTTTTTACCAGCTGACCCACACTTTTCAAAACAAGCATTTAGCCGCTGGATGAGGATGAGAAAACATGCGGTAGGAGACAAGCCTGCCTAGGGCAGGAGGCAGCCCTGCTGGCCATTTTACACCTACAAGCACGTGTAGGGAAAAAATGACTGTAGAGTTGTTTCTGGGCTTCCCAGGTGGTTCAGTGGTAAAGAATCTGCCTGCCAATTCAGGAGACCCAAGAGATGCAGGTTCAGTCCCCAGGTCGGGAAGATCCCATGGAAAAGGAGATAGCAACCCACTCCAGTATTCTTGCCAGGATAATCCCATGGACAGAGAAGCCTGGCGGGCTATAGTCCATGGGGTTGCAAAAGAGTGCCTACAACAGAACTTAATGACCAAAGAGCAATAGTTGCACGTAGCTCCAGAAGGATGCTCCCAGAGTCGGTGGGGCACTGCCCCCGAAAGTGAGGGTCCAGGGTGCTGCGGGAGGACACTCAGTTTTTTTTGTATTTATTATTATTTATTATTTTTAAGTTTTATTTTTACTTTATTTTACTTTACAATACTGTATTGGTTTTGCCATACATTGACATGAATCCACCATGGGTGTATACGAGCTCTCAATCCTGAACCCCCCTCCCACCTCCCACCCCATATCATCTCTCTGGATCATCCCCGTGCACCAGCCCCAAGCATCCTGTATCCTGTATCGAACATAGACTGGCGCTTCATTTCTTACATGATAGTATNATTTTTACTTTATTTTACTTTACAATACTGTATTGGTTTTGCCATACATTGACATGAATCCACCATGGGTGTATACGAGCTCTCAATCCTGAACCCCCCTCCCACCTCCCACCCCATATCATCTTTCTGGATCATCCCCGTGCACCAGCCCCAAGCATCCTGTATCCTGTATCGAACATAGACTGGCGCTTCATTTCTTACATGATAGTATACATGTTTCAATGCCATTCTCCCAAATCATCCCACCCTCTCCCTCTCCCTCAGAGTCCAAAAGTCCGTTCTATACACCTGAGGACACTCAATTTTTAAGACTCGTGTCTGAGTTAAATGCTGCTACCACTTGGCTCACAGCCTGAAGGTTTCATCAAGCCTGGGTGCCTCTGTGGCAGCCAAAGGGAATGAGGTCTCCTTCCTTGCTTCCTCCCTCCTGAGTCACTGCCTGGGCTGGCCGGGCCAGCAGAAAGATGAGCCCCAGGTGAAGTGGCACCTGGTGGGAAGTGAGTGTGGCTGGTGGGGAGGTGGCCCCTGCTTGAGAGGAAACTGGCTCTCGGGCAGGCCGCTGCCTCCTCCGCAGGGGGCGGTGGGCTGTGGCCATGCAACCTCCTTTTTCTTTGGTCTTTCCTGGGCAGCTGTGTGTGCGTGCATATTAAGTCACTTCAGTTGTGTCTGACTCTGTGACCCCAGGACTGTAGCCCGTCAGGCTCCCCTGTCCATGGGATTCTCCAGATAAGAATACTGGCATGGGTTGCCATGCTCTCCTCCAGGGGATCTTCCTGAGCCAGGGATTGAACCTGTGTCCCTTGCATCTCCTACATTGGCAGGTGGATTCTTTACCTCTAGAGCCACCTGAAAGAGCCCTGCTGATTAACCAGCCACCTCCCCAGGAGGCAGGGCATCTCCCTGCCTATCCAGCTCTCCCTGTGCTTCCAGGAACAAAGCCAACTGGATGTGTTGAATCTGACATTAAAAATGTCAATCTTCAGAGGTGAAGGTACCAGACTCTGAAAGGCAGAGACAGACACGTGGACTGCTCAGCGCTCTTGCCAGGAGCCCTTAGACCCAGAGCTCTCCATGCCTTGCCCCCTGCTCCATCAAAGACGGGACATGGGACACGTTTGAACCAGTTGTGCGTGGACCCTGTGACTCTCTATACTCACAAATAGGAACTGCGCCTCCCCTGCCCCCTCCTCCCAGGCCTCTCTCCCTTCTCTCAGCACTCAGCACCTCTAGCCAGGAAAAGCTCTCTGGCCCTGACAGTTAAAGGTCCCCACCCTCCGTCATCCTGCAGAGACACCTGCTCATTGGTAAGCCCTGCCCCTGCACACAGGGCTTCCAGACTTCAGTTACTAACTCACGTTGGGAAGATAAACAGTCTCTCACAAGAGAGACAAAGGAAGACACTACCCCCCACCCAGAAAAAGAAAGAAAAAGAAAGACATCACCCCCAACTAACCCAACAAGCAGAGAAAACGAAGTATGGAGCAGGGGGAAACTTTAGAAGCTACAGTTACCTCAGAGAGAAAGCAGAAGACTTCAAGCAAATGGCAAGCAGAACAGGAGTGAGTGTGTGAACATTTCGAGAACAGAAATTGACAATGTTTTAAAATGTGGTGGGAAAGGTGAAACTCTTAACAGAAGGAAAGAAGGTCAGAATCGTTCCAGGAGGCCCAACATCCCAATGAGAGAATGTCCAGAAGCAGAGAAGGAAGCCAAGACGCCCAAAGTAAGGACAGGTGCCTCAGCTACAGAAGGGCCATCACCTGGTGCAGGGCAATGTCTGCGTGGACAGCTAGTCCAAGCATGGCACCCTGGAAGGCCAGGGTGGGGATGGACAGGTGGTGCTGGAAACTTCCGGGGGGTTGCCGGGGCATCGGGGTGGGGGCATCAGGCTGCTAGACAACAAAGGGCAAACTAGAAGACAGCAGGACGATGCCGACAGCATTCCAAGGAAAGTGTTTTTCTTCCTTCCTTTATTTTTTTGACTGCCCAGCAGCATTTGGTCTTAGTTCTCTGACCAGGGATCAAACCCATACCCCCTGCAGTGGAGGCGCAGAGTCTTAGCCACTGGACTGCCAGAGAAGCCCCCTAGAAGGTAGTTTTTCAGTCTAGCACTCCTGTGAATTTTCTCCTTTAATTGTCAGCATTGTTTGTCTTTCCATCTTTTTCTCTCCCTTCGCTGCAGTCTACATCATTGGCCCCTATATAGGACCTGTGCCTTCTTGTTGCAGAGTGGAGCTGACTTTGGGGGAATGGGGCTGTGTCTAACCTGTCATTAACTTATCCATTGATATTTTTATTCCATTCATTGTATTTTTTATTTCTAAAAGTTCTGTTTCACTCGTTCTGAATATGCCTTTTTTTTCCCCCAGCAGTACCTGGGTTCAATTCCTTGTTTTTACATCTATAATCATTTTAAACATGTTTCTTTAAAGCTGTTATCTGATAGTCCTATTACCTGAGGTTCTTAGGAATCTCATTTCCCTGTTTATGGGGTCTGCTGGTGGATTGTTTTCTCGTGTCTTACGGTTTTGGATTGTGAGCTCTGCCTGTGGGAATATTTTGTGCTTAAGCTAAGGATGTGTTTCTCCTGAGAGATTTTGTGTTTGCAAGATTCTCATTTGTACTGGCAGTCAGTGATTATTTTCATGCTAATTTCAGGGCTTTGTGAGTCCTAGACATGCAGGTAGAACACATTTGAATCTCACACCTGAAAAGGACAGGCTCACCATTACAAGTTCGCTAGACTGGTTTTGTTTTTGCTTTTTTTGCTTCTTTTTTTTTTAAACCACTCATGGCACAGGCTGACTTCCCTCATGGCTCAGCTGGTAAGGAGTCTGCATGCAATGCAGGAGATGTGGGTTTGATAACAGGGTTGAGAAGATCTCCTGGAGAAGGAAATGGCAACCCCCTCCAGTATTCTTGCCTGGAAAATCCCATGGACAGAGGAGCCTGGCAGACTACAGTTCATGCCAGGCATGACTGAGTGACTTCACTTCTCTCTTTTCTGGCTCAGGCTGAGATAGGTATGTTTCCAGGTCTTCTCTCTTTGTTGATGGGTAGACATATTCCTTTGGAGGGAGCTGTCAATGGTCTCACTTGCAACAGCTGCCTTGCATGGGCCCCAGCCTTACCTTGTGTCCTGGGATGTTTGACCCAACTTCCCAGGCATGGAGACTGGCAGCTACATTTACCAGGTTGGTCTTCATTTCTCTCTTCTCCTTTGGTGCCTAGAAATTTTGCTCCCTTTTTTTCTGGTACATTTAGATAGTCATGTAAAGGGATTCTCACATTTTATACAATATTTCTAGCTGTGTATTAGGCAAGTCTTCATGTCTGGTCCACACAGGATGGGGGCAGGTCCAAGCCTATTGACCTAGGCATAGTGATGTACAAACAGTGAATTTTAATTTCATTGTGGCTGGTGACATAACCACCCTGGGTGACTGTGGGTGTGGGTGGGGCTGTTAGTTCAGTTCAGTTGCTCAGTTGTGTCCAACTCTTTGCAACCCCATGAATTGCAGCACGCCAGGCCTCCCTGTCTATCACCAACTCCCGGAGTTCACTCAAACTCACGTCCGTCGAGTCCGTGATGACATCCAGCCATCTCATCCTCTGTCGTCCCCTTT
>SJYX01014720.1:10842-30346 GCA_006410675.1 Oreotragus oreotragus | reverse complement strand
TGCAGGGTCTATCAGTGGGTACCTGAATCAACCCAACGTATCATCTCCACACAGTAGCGTGTTATCCAGGAAGGAAGGAAGGATGGGTGCCCGCTATCATGTGAGTGAGCCTCTAAGTCACTACGTCCAGAGAAAGACAACAGACACGAAGGTCACATACTGTAGATTCCATGGACAGGAATGTTCTGGATGTGGTGGCCAAGCCTGGGGGGAGGGCTGGGGAGAAACTGCTGAGAGGTCCAGGGTTTTCCTTTGGAGGGAAGGAAACACGGGGTTGAAACAACATTGTGAATGTGTTAGATGCTTCCTCAGCTGCCTCTAACATGACTAATCTTACGTTGTGTGTATTCATCTCAATACATTTAAAAAAAAAAGGTCCCTCAACAGAAGCAAGTCCTGCAGCTGCCAGGCCCTGAGCTAAGGCCAGCAAGGGGCCGCTTGTTTGCGTTTTCCTCTTCTAGTCCCGCTAAGGACCTGGGCGGTGCCTGGTGCGTCCTTATTTTACACTGCTTCTGTCTTGTTTTATGATTCACTGCATCCCTTTTGTAGATGTAATGAAGCTGTGCAGCATGGACATGTCAGACCAAGGCATCCGTTCAGTCCACCTTCTGTCCCTTCACCTCCTCCGTCATTTGCGCAGACAAGCTCCCACCGAGCAGTGTGGGCCGTCTCCTGCTCTCCTGGCCACAAAGGGCACCAAGCCCTCCAGCATCTCTGACGCTTGCTCACCTTCTAGAGGACAGTGGGAGGTAGAGGGAGCCGGCCCAGAGGGGAAGCGGAGGGAGGAGGCCTGGAAGTTCCTTGCCTGGCGAGTGAGCCCTCAGGTGGCGAGGTGATGGTGTTGGGAGGTCAGGGAGCCCAGGAAAGCCCTTGCAGGCGGGAACAATGGACTGAGGTGTGTCATGAGCTGGTGTGCTGGGAGCTGCTGTCATGATCTGGATGCCGGTCAGAAATGGGGGCTGTGGAGACATGGGGAGCAGCCCATGCTGCCCCTTTTTGGAGTCAGCTAGGCAGTAGCTTAGAACACTGTGGCCCCAGCATGGGAATGAGCCATCCTGGGCTCTTCCCAGCAAGTTGGACGAGCTCCTAGGACCAGGCCTCACGGGCTAGAGAGTTGGGCTTGGGGCTGGGGAGCTGTCCAGGGGCCCCCACCGCCCCCCCTGCCCTCCACCATGTCCATCTCGGCTGGCAGGGCTCCCTCCCCAGGGAAATCGCTGCAACAGGACCCGTGCATGACCATCCACTCGCAGGACACATCTTCCTGAGGCAGAGGCATCTCAGGCTGTGGGCCCCCAGAGCTGCACTTTGGAGCAACTCTGAAACAGCAAAACAGAGATACTCCCAAGGAGTCAGAGGAGGCCTGGCTGTTGTGGAACCCTGTGTGGGTGCCGGGCTGGGTGGAGTTTCCTGGTGATTATTGGTGGTGGCAGTAATGATCTCCACACCCTGGCCGTAGCCATGTTAGGGATGGAGGGGTGGGGTTGGCCCATGATGGAGGAGCTGGGGGAGCTCTGCCAGTTGTTTGGCCCAAATCTGGCCCCTCCAGAAGGCTTCTCCCAGCCCCAGTCAAGCCTGGGGAGCTGTATGTCTGATGCTTGTCAGCTTCTCCTGGTCTTAGGGGAGGGAACAAGCCTGATGCGCCCTGCATTCATCACATCTGTACAGAGAAACACAATAGTGGATGTGGAAATGTAGAAATTAAGAGATTTATCATGAGGAATTTGCTCATGATTATGGAGGCTGGCATTTCCCAATCCTATGGGGAGACCCAGCTGAAGTCCAAAGCTCATCTGTTGCAGCAGCCCTCTTCTTCTTGGAAATGCAATCTTTTGTGCTATTGGGTTCTTTGACTGATGGGGTGAGGCCCACCCACACCACAAAGGGCAATCTGCTTTACTCCAAGTCCACCAATTTAGATGCTGATCTCATCCAAAAGCATTCTCACAGTAACATCTAGAAAAATGTTGGCCATATGTCTGGGCACCATGGTCCAGCCCAGCTGATGCATAGAATGAAACATCACATTCTCCTCACCCTTACCAGCAGCCCTGGGTGCTGGAGCCCCCTCAGCATCACTAGGTTCCCATGGAACCCTGTTCAGTTGAGTGAATCTCACTGTCCCCACCTGCATCCAGGTAAACTCATAAGACTGAAGGTATTGGCTTCCCCAGGGACACAGGGTGGCCTGGCAGGCCCACTAGGGGCCTGGACAACGCATCCTCTCTGGAGATGAAACAACAGGAGGGAAGAGGTTAATGTAGGCAACCACAGCACCGCCAAGGAGGCCAAGTCACAGGAAACCGCTTCTGCTGATCTGGCCACATTCTTCCTTCATTCCTCAAAGGCAGCAACCGCCTGCTGGGACCTGCCACAGGAAATCATCACTTCAGCCTACCTGAACACAACTTCCTGGGGTGGCCTCCCCATCGTCTTCACTCACAACCCAGTTCTCCCTCGACCTTCAGCCCTGGGAATGACTCCCTGTAGTCCCAAGTCCCCTTAGAGGGGGGCTTCCAGGATGACCCAAGTCAGAGCATCACAGCCAGGGGCCAACTGCCCTGACCATGTTGGTTAAAACCGAGGTCAGTATCATCACTCCCAGGGGACAAGAAGGATCCTGATTAACTGGGGATAGGAGTGTGTATGGTGGACTGCAACCTTGGATATGAAACGATCGAGGCCCCAGAGTGGTCAAGCTATTGCCCGAGATCACTTTTTAACACCCCAAATATTGCACAAGGCACACTTACAATAAAAAGTTAGCCATAATATAGTTTATTAATTTTTATTAAAATGTACAATTCTCAATTTTACTATGTTCTGTTTGAAATTTTAAAAATGATTCACAATTTTTAGCACATGTATACCCTAAATATTGCATGGGACTTACAAAAAATGATAAATAGCTCACAAATGTTTATAATTTTATACTTTATTACTTATGACTGTGTGTATGTGTGTAAGTCGCTCAGTCGTGTCCAACTTTTTGTGACCCCATAGCCTATACAGTCCATGGAATTCTCCAGGCCAGAATACTGGAGTGGGTAGCCTTTCCCTTCTCAAGGGGATCTTCCCAACCCAGGGATCGAACCCAGGTCTCCCACACTGCAGGTAGATTCATTACCACTTGAGCCACCAGGGAAGCCCAAGAATACTGGAGCGGGTAGCCTATCCCTTCTCCAGTGGGTCTTCCCGACTCANTTTTATTGAATTGTTTATCGTAAGGTTTACCGTATAGGTTTTATTGAATTGTTTATCGTAAGGTTTACCGTATAGGTTTTATTGAATTGTTTATCGTAAGGTTTACCGTATAGGTTTTATTGAATTGTTTATCGTAAGGTTTACCGTATAGGTTTTATTGAATTGTTTATCGTAAGGTTTACCGTATAGGTTTTATTGAATTGTTTATCGTAAGGTTTACCGTATAGGTTTTATTGAATTGTTTATCGTAAGGTTTACCGTATAGGTTTTATTGAATTGTTTATCGTAAGGTTTACCGTATAGGTTTTATTGAATTGTTTATCGTAAGGTTTACCGTATAGGTTTTATTGAATTGTTTATCGTAAGGTTTACCGTATAGGTTTTATTGAATTGTTTATCGTAAGGTTTACTGTATAGGTTTTACTGCGACCCGCAGATGTCATTATTGCTGTCAGTTGCTCAATTGTGTCCCATTCTCTGGGGTCCCAGGGACTGCAACACGCCAGGCTTCCCTGTCCTTCACTGCCTCCTGGAGTCTGCTCAGACTCGCGTCCACTGAGCTGGTGATGCCCTCCAACCCTCTCATCTTCTGTTGCCCCTTCTCCTCCTGCCCTGATCTTTCCCAGCATCAGGGTCATGATCATTAACAAAGAGCTGACATGTCTTGCATTACACAGACAACGCGCTGCGCCATTTGCAAAGCCAGCCAGGAGAGGAGGGAACAGGACTCTCCAGGCTGTCGCTTGTTCTTGTCTCTGGGCGCTGCTTCGGGACCACGGACCTGGAGGAGGTGTGGGGGCTCCTGGCTCCTTCTGCAGGTACCCCCAGTGGGTGCAGCACTCGGTGGCGAAGCACCTGGGGTGGACCCAGAACCCAGAAAGCGCCCAGGAGGGAGCTGGGAGAGTGTGGGCTGCCGGCGGTGTGCCGGCTGGAGTCCGTGAGGTCCCGGGTGCAAAGTGCAGAGGACTCTGTTAGGTGGTGGTGAGTGCTCACCGGGGCACCTGACAGGAACTTTGGCCTCTTCCGTGCTCTGCGCATGAATTAACTCATGAGGTTAGCTCAGGACACCAGCCAGGAATGTCCCTCTGAGAGGCTCCAGGCCTCCTTCTGTCTTCCCGTCTGTCTTCTCTCCCTTCAGCAGCCAGCGGCCTCTAAAGGCACTTGACTCTCCTTCCCAGGCCTGACGCCCCCAGGCCCTTCAGTGGTCCTTTTGCCGCTATGAAGGCCACTCCCTCTAGCCTGTGTCCAGCCCCACTTTCAGTTGCCATCCTGGGCCTCCGTCCTGGCCCCTGAGGGGCTGGCAGCCCCTCTTACACATCCGTGCCCCTCCTTCCGGAGCTTCCTGGCTGGCCTGCTGCCCACCCGCCTCCTCCTCCACACAGTCCTGGCCACATTCTCTAGGAAGTCCTCCCCACGTCCAGGTGTGACTGGGGCCAATAGGACAATGCCCTGCCTCACCTGTGGGACTCTCCCAAGGGTCTGCATTGAAGCAAACGGTGAAAGCATCTCCCCAACTCCTCTCCCCCAACCACCGAAACAGGCCCATAACACTCATAACAGGTGACACGCCCTCTCCCCCTGCCCCACCGAGAGAAGACAGTGCCAGGCAGCTGGGTGCAGGAAGTGGTGGAGGGTTAGAGGTGGCGAGGAGGAAAAGGAAGGGGGAGAAGAACGTGTGTTACACGACTCCACTCATGTGAAATGTCCAGAACAGGCACAGTCATAGAAAAACAGTAAGTGTTTTGGTTTCCAGGGCCTGGGGGCTGAGGGAAATTGCAGGGTGTTACTGAAAGGGTAGAGTGTTTCTTTTGAAGGTGATGAAAGTTCTAAAATTGACCATGGAGATGGCTGGGAGATGGTTGTACAACTCTGTGAATGTACCGAAAGCCATTACATTAAAGACCTTAAATGAGTGAATTATGTGGCATATGACTTGTTCAGTTGCTAAGTCATGTCCAGCTCTTTGTGACCCTAGGGACTGCAACACGCCAGGCTTCCCTGTCCTTCACCATCTCCCAGAGTTTTCCCAAACTCATGTCCATTGAGTCCATGATACCATCCAACCATCTCTTCCTCTGTCACCCCCTTCTCCTCCTGCCCTCAATCTTTCCCAGCATCAGGGTCTTCTCCAATGAGTCAGCTCTTCACACCAGGTGGCCAAAGGATTGGAGCTTCAGCTTCAGCATCAGTCCTTCCAATAAATATTCAGGGTTGATTTCCTTTAGGACTGACTGGTTTGATCAGAGGCTATATTGGGGGAGAGAAATGTCTGGATTCAAAGGTGGCAGGAGGAAGGTGTGAAGCACAGGGAGGAAGTGGGGTCTGGGGATGGAGGTCAATGAGAGGGCCGCTGGGCTGGCTCCCCATGGCTGCTGTTACATGTGGCTTTATCAGCTTTCAGTGCTGGAGGTCAGAGGTCTGATGGGAGCCTGGCTGAGATAAAGTCAAGTGGCAGCAGGGAGGTTCCTTCTGTAAATCCTGGGGGATAATCCTTTCTCAGCTTCTGGAATCTGCTCACCTTCCTGGCTCTCTGGCCCCTTCCTCTGGCCTCAAAGCCAGTCATCACACCCCTTCTTCTCTGCTTCCCTGAAGGTCTCCTTCACTGACTCTCTTCCCCTGGGATGATGCTGGGCCCACGTGGACAATCCAGAATGATCTCCCAGCTCACGATCCTCACTTGAACCATAGCTACAGGGTCCCTGCTGCCAGAAGAAATGACACAGGTCTCAGGGCCAGGATCATCATCAACCCTGGGTGGAGAGGGGTGGAGGGGGGGTTATTCTGCCCACCATAGGCATCCCCACCTGAAAGCAGAGAAATATGTTCCATAAATATGTGTTGAATGAAAGAATAGGGGTCAGATGAAACCAAATCTAGGTCTGATTGTTGGTCCTAGAAGTGTTATAAGAGCCTTTCCTGCTTTGAGAGCAGTGGGGTGGATGATGAATTCAGTGGGCATCGCATGTGTTCTTGCCCACCTGCCTGCCTGCAGTGAGACTTGGAGGTTGGCAGGCAGGTTGGAGAGTTCTAGAAATAGAACATTTACACCTCCAGCCGTGCTGCCCAGGTCCAGTCCTGTGGAGGATGAGATTAAGGGCAGCTTCCCCTTGGCCCCCCTTGCTGTTCCAGGGGTGTTAAACCAGCGTCCACCTCTGCCATGGGGGCTGCCAGCCCCTGCTAGGCACAATAGGACTCAGAAGGACAGGACCTGGGACAACTCAGCAAGTCGTTCCAGGCAAGCCTTTGTCCCCAACCTTAGGGAAATAATTAGACTATTGTGTGCGAAATAACAATTAGGCCATTAAAGAGAAGGGCCAGGAGAATCTGCCTTCCCATGCCCTACTCCTAGACTGACCTTCAACCCCACTCTGCAGTCTGTTTCCATTGCAGGTGTCCTGGTCCCCATGGCAACCGGAAATCATTTCACACACAGTCGTGTGGTAATGGGGAGCTGGGGAGATGTCAAGGGGCAAAGTTTTCATTTATAGTACCTGAGTAGAAAGGTGTCAGAACAGGTCTCAGCCAAACTCTACGCAGATGACTAAGCTGGCCTCCTGACCATTTATTTGTCTGTCAACAGAATGGCTGGCTGTAGTCCTACGGTGTTTTGGTCATAAATAATAGAATCTCTAACTCTCAGAAGCTAAAGCAAAGCTTTCTTTAAAAAATTTCTTTTCTTTTTTTTTTTTTTTTTTTTTTTGCATTTTAAAAACTGAAGTGTAGTTGATAGCAATGCCTTCAATCATCTCATGAGCTATAGAGGGAGGGCACTGGATCGGCTTTCCCCACAGTGGCAAGATGGCTGCAGGGGTTTCAGGAATCACAGACTCCTAGGGCAAGAGCCAGTGCAGGCAGGGACAGGTGGCAAAGGACTTCTATTCTCACAGCCCTTGTATCGTCTTGTCCAGAAGCCGTGGGTGACTTCACCTTCCTGATCACTGACAAAACAGTCACACAGCCACTGTCAGACACTCAAGCACTTTAAAGAAAAGGAAACGGGCGCAAGGAGCTTCCTGAAGTGTCTGCTCTCTGTGGCAGATGGCCTGCGTCCCCTACCACACTCACGTGCATACATACACACTCACATTTGGTCCAAGCAGTTCTGAAGGGGTGAGGTTAACCCCTTCTCAGGAGTGGACACCCCAGCAAGAACTGAATCAATCAGGGCTTCCCCTTCCCCAGGCCCTGGGGAATGAGCGAGGGGTGGGCTCTGAGATCCTGCCCCACATTTTACTTTTCTTTTAAAAATATTTATTTATTTGGCTGTGCCAGGTCTTAGTTTTGGCACGTGGCATCTTCAATCTTCGTTGAGGCATGTGGGATATTTAGTTGTGGCATGTGGGATCTAGTTCCCTGACCAGGGAATGAACCCAGGCCCCCTGTACTGGGAGCGTGAAGTCTTGGCCACCAGACCACCTGGCACAGTCTGGAAGGAGGTGCCCACTGCATTTAGCCAGTGGCCGAGACCTAGCTGGAGCTTCAGGATACCCACTCTTTTTTTTTTTTTAAATTTTAAAGTCTTTTATTGAATTATATCACAAGTATAGAGAGTTATTTTTTTGTTTGTTTGTAATTTTAAGGTTAATATGGAAATACGTGGAAAACGAACTCTATGATGTCTGGATCAACTACCTGAATTTGTGAAGTGAATAACAACCATGTAATTTTCATTTTATTGGCTGACTTTGGCCAACAAGTGAAAAACACATCATTGTTTTAGATGACTGCTATGGGATGTGTGTAGGCAATAAAGAATGTATCAGATTACAGAGTGACAGATTTATAGCAGAGGCACTGATTTCAATGATGGATGTCTCAAATGGCAGAAGGCGCATTTTGCCAGGAGATGCAGAGGGATGGGCTTTGCATGAAGACAGCCCCCTAGAAGGATGCCTACCCCCGCCCCCCACCCCCTGGCTTGCGTGTGGGACCTCTCAGCTCCTGATTTCCTGCAGACAGTCTGCAGAGGCACCCAGAAAGGACAAGTTCTCATTTTGCTTATAGCCTTGCCACTCTTTTCTAAGGGGATGGATGCATGCCCTTTCCTTAGGGAAAAAAAGAGGTTGTAATCCACACCTGGTCTTGTGGTCTTCGTTTTTCTCTTGGGAAGAAGTGGTTTTGTCAGGGAATACGCTTCTGTAGCCGATGTTAGTGGCATTCCTACTGCACATGTGCCCCTTGGTGGGTGCAGTTTAGCCTCTCCTCCAGAGCATCCTGAATCCTCCTTGCTTCCAGGTGGGTAGCAGCCTGGCAGGGCAGTCCCCTGTACAGTCCCATCATCCAAAGTGGCCAATTCGTGAGCTGCCTTTGAACCACTCTTTCCAGTCACTGCTCTCATCACAGCCCCATTTCTCCAGGCACTCAGACCCTCATCAGCCCCTCAAGACCCCCTCTTGAAGGTTAATTATTCACATGGCCTGGGAGCCACAGCTGCCAAAGTCCACTCCGTCCCCTCCCCCATGCTGGCAGAATCTGCCCTTTGGACTCAGGTGCCAAGGAGGAGAGAGTAATTGTTACTGGAGTCATTAAAATATTTTCTGTGAAGTAGATGTGAGCCGAAAAAATTAGAAAATATAGAAAGTATGAATAAGGAAATAAAACCATCTATAATTCTACTAAACAGAGACAAGGGCTATTAACAATTTAGTGTATTTCTGTCCAGGTTATATTCCCTGAGTATAACTCAGCATCCCACTAGGTATACAGAAACCCCTCTAAATGTTTAAAACATGGTATTTAATGGTATTTAATGCGAGGAATAGACCAGCTGACAGCCCATGAGAGCCCGTGGTAAGATTCAGAACACCCAGTTAAATGTGAATTCGAGATAAACACAAATAATTTGTTGGTATAAGTATATTGTATGCAATATCTGTTTATCTGACATCCAAGTGCAAGTTTACTGGGCATCCTGGTTTTGTTTTTTCCCTGCATAGGTTTGAATGAGAACCAAAGCAGGCAGTTCTGAGGATGTGTGGCTCTTCCTCGTCCGTGTACACATGTGTACACACTCACACACTCACATACCATGGCAGGGCCCCCTCCAAGTCTTCCTGCAGGGCACTCCCTCTCTGGGGTCCTGGCCAGGTGTCAACAGGGCAGGTAAAAGCAAGGCAACCTGGGCCTGGCTAATGAGGGCGTGGACAGCCCTGCATTCTGACTCTCATGCCTGCTGTGTGGATTTTGCTGAGATACCAACCCCCCTGAGCCCTGGGGTCCTCCTCTAAAAGTGGGGCCCACACATGCTTGTCCTGAGGGATCCCGGATGGTCAATAAAATACCACAGAAGGAGTTCCAGCCTTGTAGCAGGTATGGAATAAATGGATGTTTTCATCATCTCACACCGAGTTTGCACTCATCTGGGAGGGCCAATCAGGAACCCCACCACCACCAGCTGGGAGTCAGCTGGTGACTGTAAGGCACGGATCTGGGTCCTTCCATGGCTTCAGAGAGGAGTGTTTCCTGCCTCCGTGAGTCAGTAGAGGCAAGGTGGCCTCCCCTATCCCCGCCCTGCCTCCAGCTGCTCTCCACGGCCTCCCTTGCTGGCTGAGGCGCAGTTCCCAGGACCTAGACTCAACTGCAGGGCCTGCCCACTCGCTTATTACCATCTCTGCCCCTGCAGGGAAGGAATGTCGTGGGGGACTGGTATGCCCAACACCTCCTGTGCCCTGTGCCCCGGGTCCCAGCTGCCGCTGTGGGAGCAGGTCTGGGGGAACTCTGTTCACTTCCTGCCCCTGGCTTCTCCTCGTGGAGCCCACCTGGCATGCAGGTGGTGCCAGGAGATGCGGAAGTGATCACTTGACTATGGGAGCCAGGGGTGGACTGGCAAGGCTGCTCCCTGTCTGGCCTCACCTGACAACTCCGATGCCCTGGGGGCCCAAGTCCTCGTGACCCACCTCCCCTGTGTCTTGCAGTGTATTTCCTCCTCCAGTTTCACCTTCTTCCTCCCCTTGCTGGGGCTCTCTGGGGCCCTCTCCTAACAACGCCTGCCCACGGGCCCTCTTTCAGGCCCTGCACAGGTAAGCCAGGTGCTGACGATTGCTCCTGGTGAGCCTGGGGGGCGCCTTCCCAGAGGACACAGGAGGAAGCCAGAGAGAAACCTGGAAGAGGAGATGGACTGCGAGGATGATCAGCTGTGATCCTGCTGAGCCCGATTTGGGGAACAGATGGTGTTGCCTTGACACTCAGATGTCACCATTTCTACCCAGAGTCTAGCAGGCTGAGACCCCTGCCATCCCTAGGCTGGTCCTGAACAAAGGCATCGAAAGCGTCATATGATTCTTGAGTCGTGTCAGAACAGGGAGGACAGACGGGCCCCAACGGACAGCCTTGTACGTGTTTTCTCCAGTACCAGGTTTTAAGGTTGAGGCTTCCTAGCCTCAGAGTGGCCAATACTTCTGAGGCCTGAGACCTGGCTGGCAGCCTCATGGGCTGTGAAACGTAGATGGTGCTGCTGAAAGGACCCGCTGCATCACAGACGGTTACAGTGTGCTCCGTCCACAGATTCAGGAACAGGCCATGTGTAACCTTGAACCATGCTTCTCTTCTCCTGGGAAAGTCACTAGGGTCCACCTGCCCGGGGGTGGGTCTCCCCAGGCCTGTGCCCAGAGAACCAGATGCTCTTCCAGGGCCCATGACCTACTGCCCCACCTGAAACTTGACCCAGACTGGATGGACTTCAGACCCCAAACACTTTCGAGACAAATCACAAAAAGCCATCGGCCAACAAAGGTCCATATAGTCAAAGCTATGGTTTCCCCAGTAGCCATGTATGGACATGAGAGTTGGACCGTAAGAAGGCTGAATGACAAAGCATTGATGCTTTTGAACTGTGGTGTTGGAGAAGACTTTTGAGAGTCCCATGGACAGCAAGGAGATCAAATCAATCAGTCCTAAAGGAAATCAACCCTGAATATTCATTGGAAGGACTGATGCTGAAGCTGAAGCTCCAATATTTTGGCCACCTGATGGGAAGAGCCGACTTATTGGAAAAGACCCTGATGCTGGGAAAGTTTGAAGGCAAAAAGAGAAGGCAGAAGATAAGATGGTTAGATAGTATCACTGACTCAATAGACCTGAGTCTGAGCAAACTCTGGGAGATAAGAGAAGGACAGAAAAGCCTGGTGTGCTGCAGTCCACGGGGTCACAAAGAGCTGGACATAACTTAGCAACTGAACAACAACAAAGCAACTTCTTCAGGTGATGCTCTCGCCACTGCGTCTTTGGCAGCATCAGGGTTTGTGCTCTGGCTTTGCGTTTTAATTCTTTTGTTCTGTCCGCGCTGCAGGTTTTATGGGCGCAAGCCACAAAAGTGCAGTGGGCGTGCCTAGAGCAGGTTAGGCTTCTCCCCACGTCTGCCCACATGTCTCTCCTCCCTCTCCCACCTCTGCTCCTCCAGGAGAAGCTAGGCAGTGCTATGGATTATTTATGTGATCCCCCAAAGACATGTTGGGGTTCTTATCCCCTATATCTCAGAACATGACCTTATTGGGATTCAGGGTCTTAATAGAGGTGATCAAAAGAAAATGAGGCATGGCAGGCCCCATGTCGGGCCTCGAAGGAGGTAAGAAGAAGCCCCTGAAGCAGCCCAGGAGGAAAGCCAAGAAGATAGACGAGACAAGGAGTTCAAGCGGATACAGGAGGAGCAGAAGAAACTCTAGGAGCTAAAAGCGAAGGCTGTGGGGAAGGCCGCTTGGCCACAGATGGAATTAAGAAATCTGGCAAAAAGTAAGCTGTTCCTTGTGCCTAGGGCAATGACGATCCTTCATTCCATTCTTGTTTAAACACCTGGATGTCCTCCTGCCATAACGTCTGTTGCCACCTAGAGCTGATAATAGAATGAAGTGTTGTCTTGGAACCTATTGTCCATTGAATAATAAACTTGTGTGAAAAAAAAAAAAAAAGCATATACTGGCTCATCTTGTCTTTAGTGCTTCTCAGCCATTCCTAGCCAGCCCAGAATATTTCTGCCAGAGTATGCTCTTTGGNAGTTAAGTTTTCAGGTGCCGAACATGTCCAAACATAGACTGGATAACTGATGGGATAATCACAGAAGAGGCTTAAACCCAGGAAAGTGAGTCTGTGATGTTCTAAAACACTGGATACATGTATATTTAATTCACTCAAGAATATACACATGTATTACATACCTGCTATGAAATAATAATAATAATAATATTTGCCATTATGTCATAATCATTACTCCCATGGACTTCCCATGTAGTGTTAGTGGTAAAGAACCCGCCTGCCAATGCAGGAGATGTAAGAGACACAGGTTCAATCCCTGGGTCAGGAAGATACCATGGAGGAGGGCATGGCAACCCATTCCAATATTCTTGCCTGGAGAATCCCATGGACTGAGGAGCCTGGCAGGCTACGGTCTGTAGGGTCGCAGAGAGTTGCACACAACTGAAGTGACTTAGCACTAATTGGGCTAATTGGGATGTTACCACTCAGGTAACTGGTGATGCTGGAACCCCATTTCTACCTGAGGACGTCCGGCCCCATCTCTTTGGTAAATCCCTGTGTGCCACGAATTTCAAGGTGTCTTCAAGGGTCTCACATGGACTCTCAAGTTGCACTGTCTTTGACATCATCTTTTTCTACAATGCCTTTGTCTACAGTCTCCCTTTAAAATGTCTTCTGCCCAGGAAGGTGCTTTTGGGATCTTATTATTGCTGTCCTGATGATCCCCACCATGACAGCATTTCTGTTTATGCAAGGGCATGTTTCTCTGGGTTCCCCAAACTCCAATCCTTGCCCATCGTGATGGAGCAAGATTCTGGGCAGAAACAGAGAAAAGCTTTTGCACACCCTTTACCACCAGGTCCTGAGGCAGCATTGCTCACACCCTGAGTCTCAAAGGACTCTCACAGAAGGAGACCCTTTTTCTCTGGGCTCTGACTCCTCTTCTCAACAAGCTCCCTGCCCAGCCTATGGACCTTGTAGGAGAACTGTAGCCATTCAGTCCCTTCTGCTTGCTTGGTTTTTCTCTTTGGAGTCATCTCACCAACAAGAAAGACCTTCCTTCCTCCTTTAGCCCAAACAAGAGTGCCTGTGTTCCTAACTTCATGCAAAGAAGTGCCTTTTTGGGCTGTGTAGGGACTGAGAGATCCCCTGAGTCCAGATACCCCAATACTGCTGTGAGACCGTCTGACCACTAGATGTGCCTCAGTGGATGTGACCTAAAGCAGTATGTCCGGGTCAGAGAACCCGAGCGGGACGGTGCAGGTTGGCTGCAGTGGTCCCTCAGCCCACCCCTCCCAACAGGATGTTTGAGCCAGAACTCGGTGAGAACTGCTTGCTTATGCCTCTGTGGAGGGAGAGCTCCTTTCTGCTGTCTCCTGGGATCTGGATGATTTGGGGTTGGAAAGCAGAGTGGTCCTAGTATTGTTGCATCCTAAACACAACTGAACTCATCCACTTTGCCCTGACCTTGTCTCAGGGCAGCATCACAATCAGAGAAACAGTCTAGCAACCAGGAGATGATGAAAAGCATTTTAGCATTTTGATCCCGCTGTTCCCACCAAGGGGGCAGGGCAGTCATGATGCACAGAAAGCATCTTCAAAGTGTCCTCGAAACCACTGCCTTCTGGGGGCAACTGCTCTCTGAAATTCTTTTCTTCCCCCCACTCTCAAATTTTAGCCCTCCTGATTCTCCCCAACAGCCAGCCCACTTAGCTTCTTGTTTCTTCTGCATCATCACCCTCCATCTCTGCATCAGGCCTTTATGATGTATATCAGCTTACTCTTTCTGACGCCTTTCATTTTCTCTTTGTGTTACCCTCTACTCAGCTTCTCACAACACGAGAGGAGGGTCCAGTAGGTCATTCAGCACACAGGGATCCCTCCTTCAGAAACAAAGGTGAGATGGACAGGCTATGAATATCTGCCAATTTTTTTTTCTTCTGCTGCTGATTCTTAATTGTCCATCCATGACCCTCTTACCTTGGAGGACAGACGTATGAAGGAAAAAACTGGGCTAGAGGATTAATGTAATAATGGAAAGGTTGAGTCTGTGACATTTCCCCATCTTCCTCTGCCTCNATTTTTTTTTCTTCTGCTGCTGATTCTTAATTGTCCATCCATGACCCTCTTACCTTGGAGGACAGACGTATGAAGGAAAAAACTGGGCTAGAGGATTAATGTAATAATGGAAAGGTTGAGTCTGTGACATTTCCCCATCTTCCTCTGCCTCTTTTGCAGCTGCTGGACATAGCAGGAAGCCTCCTGGAGAGACCAGTGGTAGCACGGGATGCCTCTGAAAGATACCTGGTGCTCATCCGCATGTTCAGCGAGGATCTGGATACTGTGAGGCTGATCCACAGTCAGCGTGTCCAGGAGGAGGCAGAGCATGGTAAGCTTGCTGTCAGGAGACTTGGATGGGGGCGTCTATTAGCAGAAAGGGCACAGGTCCTCTGGTTACACGTCTGCTGTGGCTCTAGGACATTCTCCAAAAGCACACTCTTCTTGCATGAAGTTCCAGACCATCTTGCACAATAGTCGAGTTCACTGAACTGTGCATTTCCCCATGTCTGGGGTAGGTTTGGCAGACTGACCCAGACCGGTGAAGTCCTGACTGCTACCTCTGGTCAGTGGAAACCTTAGCGTAATGTATGAGCTAAACCTCGATCCATGCCACCACACTGATTAATCTTCAACATACCTCAGTTCCACAGTAGATTTGCACATGTCTGAGAAAAGGTTCTCATCCCTTTCAGTGCCTTACCAACCATGCTTTTGGAAGGAGGAGTCATCAGGAGTCTGGCAGTGGGCAGTTCCACGCTGAGGTGTGGCGTCTCTGCTGTTACTGCAGTTCTTAGATGCCCTGTCTCACCTGTTCGAAAGTCAGCCAGTTCAGTTCAGCTTAAGGCCATGCTGTATGTACGGTCCATTTGTGGGCACTGCATGTAGAGGCCGAGGGAGAGGACAATTAGTCCTAAAAGGTGGTTCTCCAAGGAACACAATTGGCATAAATGGAGTTATAAAGAACTGTAGCAAGGGGCTTCCCTGGCAATGCAGTGGTTAAGACTGCATCCTTCCACTGCAGGGGACATGAGGTCAGTCTCAAGTGTGGGAACTAAGATCCCCCATGCCAAGGGGCACAGCCAAAAAAAAAAGAAAACAAAGCGACAAGAAAAAAAGATCATGTAGCAAAACGGGATGAATTGGTCTGGGAGGTGGGAGGAGAGTTTATGGAGCTGGTGGCCTTGTGCTGGACCCTGAAAGACGGGGAGATGGACAGTCAGAGAGGAGAGGCCACGGCCTCGGAAGCAAAGGCGCGACAGGCTGTAGAAGATGACTAGTCGGACCTGCCGTAACCAAACGAGGTGTATACGGGGAGATCAGGCCAGCCACTGAGTTTGGGACCAGGTCGTGAAGTTCTCTGAGCACCCTATTAGGGAATCCAGAGTTCCTTATTCAGGGAAAATGGGAAATTTTCAATAGTTTTAAGTGCTGGAGTAACAGGACCACTCTATCTATAAACAGGTTTCACAGTAAGGTCATTAAGGATGAAGTTCCCTGAGGAAGTCATCCAGAAATTCTGTTGGCCTCAGCTTTACGTGGGGCTATCCCCAGGACGTTTGGGACCATCCCTGTGGTGTGTGGGACCACCCCCATGATACAGGGGGTTGTTCGTGGGCAGAGCGGGGCTCAGGGCGAGAGCCGCACTTCATTCTGCTGTGCCCTGTTCCCAGGGTTCTCCTCTGTGCACAAGAACATGCCCACTGTGGCTGGGGGCCTCCGCTGGGCGCAGGAGCTGAGGCAGCGCATCCAGGGTCCCTTCGACAACTTTAGACGCATGACACACCCGTGAGTACCCCGTTCCTGAAACGCAGGTTCGTTTCACACTTATGCTGTCTCTCTGAATTTCAAGCATCATAGCAACTCGACTTACTTCCTTGAGGCACAAAGATCATCTTCTTTTCTTTCCATTTCCAGCAATCAGGCAGTGTCTAGTCCATTCAGGATTACCATAGATGGGGTTGGGGCTTCTAAATATCAACAATCTCGTTTTCTCAGTTCTGGAGGCTGGGGTGTCCATGGTCCGGGTGCCAGCAGATTCGGTGTCTGTTCAGGGGGACCTGCTTCCTGACTCACAGACAATTGTCCTCAGACTTGGCAGGAGGGACTCTAGAGCTGTCTGAGTTCTCCTCATACAGGCACTCATCCCATTTGTGAGGGATTTGCCCTGTGACCTAATCTCCTCCCAAAGGCCTCCCTTAGGCTTCAGCATTTGAACTTGGGAAGGACACAAACATTCAGTTCACAGCAGCCAGGTAGCTACTGGCCAAGGGCTTCCCTGGTGGGTCAGTGATAAAGAATCCACCTGCACCACAGGAGATGTGGGTTCAGTCCTGAGTCAGGAGGATTGTGTGGAGAAGGAAATGGCAACCCACTCCAGTATTCTTGACTGGGAAATCCCGTGGAGGAGCCTGGCAGGCTACAGTCCATGGGGTCACAAAGAGTCAGACAGGACTTAGCGACTACATGACAATAAACTAGGCTGGGGTCTGAAGGAAGCCTCCACCACACCATCTAAAGCCGAGAAGAAACAATGATGTGAGAAATCTCCCAACTGTTGGAAAGAAGCTGAAAGCCTGGAGGTTCCCTGTAGATTCTACTTCACTTCATGGTGAGGAGTCAAAACCACTTTCAGTAGCCAGTTCATAAATATATTACAGAGTATAGACACAAATGTGAGTTCATGATTAAAATAAATGGGAATTTTGTCTCACAAGCATGAGACACCCTGCTTTGGAACCAGCAAGTATTCCTCTTTTTTTCAAACTCAGTACTAGTCAAGCCATCGTGCCTGTGGGTCACATCTGCCCACTGGGAGCTCCATCTACTTCATCTACACTGTCTGAGCGAGTGCTTCATTTTGCAGACGGAGACACCAAGGCAGATAGAAATGAGGTGACCTGCCTGGAGTCCAGAAAGAACAAAGACAGAAATGGAACAGGCATCTGGGTCTCAGGGGTCCTTGCCCAGAGCTCTCCCTGGGGGCTCCCCCAGCCACAGGGAGCTTAGTCCAGAGTCCAGCTGAGCCCCCAACTTCTCCAATATGCTCCCCTCTCTGAGGTGGGAGGGAGAATATATGAGAATGGCCAGGGAAGGTGGCAGGGCTTTGTCTGGGAATGTGTGCTGTGGGAGCTGTCCTGGTGTAGTTCCCTGGAGCAGACTCCAAGGCGTGTGTGCAGGAGTTAACAGGGATGCTTTAGGGACCAGTGCCTGGGGCAGGGTTTCAGGGGGATACGAGGAGGGGTAGGAACCAGGCAGAGGAGGAGTTGAGCTGTAGCACAGCACAGCTGCCCAGTGGGGAAGTCTGACCCTGTAGGGTTGCCTGGCCTTTGTCCCCCTACATCAGCTGGTCATTGGAAGTGGCTGTGGGGTGTGAGGTGGGGTGTGGCCCTGGGAGAGGAGGCAGTTCTGTCTGGTCGGCTGAGACTGTTCCCAAAGAGGGAAGTGTCATCAGCACCCCGAATTCTTGGTGAAGGGAGATTGGGGGTGGCGGGTGGTCCCCATGAGGGCATCTGAGTGGCACCCCACCATATCCTCCATGCATCCCATGAAAATATCCACTTATTTTAATCATGAACTCACATTTGTGTATATACTCTATCATATATTTATGAACTCGTTTGTCAACTCTTCACCAAGAAGTAAAGCAGAATCCACAGGGAGTTTGATGCACTTATTTCTGTGGCTTCTCCAGCCTGCTAGGGGAGTCACAGGGGCTGAGGTGTGAGAAGCCACTCTCACCTCTAAAGTCGCTCCTTTTATTTTTTTAAATTGGTGGCTTTACACTGCTGTGTCAGGTTCTGCTGTATAGCACAGTGAATCAGCTATGGATATCCATATAAGTAAGGTTCCCTGTGCTACACAGTAGGTTCTCATAAGTTATCTATTTTATACACAGTATCAGTAGTGTATGTATGTCAATCCTAACTTCCCAATTCATCTCCACCACCCCCGCCCCCTTGGTATCCATACCAAGTTTGTTCTCTATATCTGTGTCTCTGTTACTGCTTTGCAAATAAGGTTATCTTTACTATTTTTCTAAATTGTGCATATGTGGATTAATATTCAATGTTTTTCTCTTTCTGACTTCATTCACTCTGTGTGACAGTCTGTAGGTCCATCCACATCTCTGCAAGTGACTCCATTTCATTCCTTTTTATGGCTGAGTAATATTCCATTGTGTCTTTGTACTACATCTGCTTCATCTATTCCTCTGTTGATGGACATTTAAGTTTCTTCCACGTCCTGGCTATTGTAAATAGTGCTGCAATAAACAATGGGGTGACTATATCTTTTTTTTAGATTATGGTTTTCTTTGAGTATATGCCCAGTAGTGGGATTGCTGGTTCATATGTAGCTTCTTTCTTTTTCAGGTAGAAACTGAGATCTGGGGTCAGAATACTTGTGGAAACCCCAGGGGTCCTGAGGGGAGGGCTGGTCTGAACCCAACCCCTGGTCCTTGCTGTCCTGCAGACGCCTCTGTTCCTCCACTAAGACTGGAGAAAAGGCTAGGAAATCTAGTGCTTTCTCTGCAGGCATAAGGGCATTTATCGAAGCTCAGGGGAGCTTGTGAAGAAATCCTATGTGGGCTTAAAGAGCAAATGGGTTTTAAAGAATCTGCAATAAGCTGCCTCGTTTTGCCAGCAGAACAAATAAGATCCTCCAACACAGTTCGTGTGAAGGTTTCTGAAAATTATGGACACTTCAGCTTTCACAGGAGCAGGACTCTCTTTTTGTGTTGTAAAGAAGCATCAGAACCAGGGAGCAGGTGTGGGTAATAGCACCTCTGTGGTCCCCAGTGGACCTGGAGAAGCCTCCGAGCATGCCCACGTGAGCGTATGAGTATATGCACATGTGTGTCTGTGTGCATGCATGTGTGTGGTGTGTGCTCAAGTTTGGGGATGCAAGAGGTGGGAGGGGCCCTCGTAGAAACATGGCAGGGCTTCCCTGGTGGCCAGTGGTAAAGAATCTGCCTGCCAATGCAGGAGACACGGGTTCGATACCTTGTCCAGGAAGATCCCACGTGCCTTAGCGCAGCTAAAACCCCTGCACCACAGCTGTTGAGCCTGTGCTCTAGAGCCTGCGAGCCACAGCTACCGAAGCCCACGAGCCCTAGCATCTGTGCTCCGCAACAGGAGAAGCCACTGCAAGGAGAAGCCTGTGCGCCGCAACTAGAGAAAGCCCATGCAAAGCAACGAAGATCCAGTGCAACCTGAAATAAATAAGCTAATAAAAGAAAGAACTCACAAGTCACCTCCGCTCACCACCAACCCCCCCC
>SJYX01014718.1:354109-443601 GCA_006410675.1 Oreotragus oreotragus | reverse complement strand
CGTACTTCTTTTCCTATTTGGAACCAGTCTGTTATTCCATGTCCAGTTCTAACTGTTGCTTCCTGACCTGCATACAGTTTTCTCAAGAGGCAGGTCAGGTGGTCCAGTATTCCCATCTCTTTCAGAATTTTCCACAGTTTATTGTGATCCACACAGTGAAAGGCTTTGGCATAGTCAATAAAGCAGAAATAGATGTTTTTCTGAAACTCTCTTGCTTTTTGCATGATCCAGCAGATGTTGGTGATTTGATCTCTGGTTCCTCTGCCTTTTCTAAAACCTGCTTTATGGCCCAGAATTTGGTCAGTTTTATCAAACGTTTTCTCTGCACTTGAAAAATAAGTGTATTATGCATTGTTGTGAACAGGGTTCTCTATGTACCCATTACCCATTAGGTTGTTTGTTCATTGTTCTATTCACATATTCTATATCTTTACTGATATTTTGATTGAATTTTTTGCTTCTTTCCACCCCTACCATTTGCTTGGAAGTCATATACTCTTTTTATATTCCTTAGTAATTACTCTAAAGATTTCAACCTACATCCTTTATTTAGCCATGAGTTTGTTGGGGGGTTTTGTTTGTTTGTTTCTTCTTTTAGTGTTCACCTTGTAGCTTCCTGAACGCTTGTCATCAGTTTTAGGAGTTAGCCTATAGAGTTACTTGGATTTTTCTAGTCTTCAAATAGTTTGTTTCTTCTTTTTTTAATCATATACGTTTTGTTTCTTTTTCTTACCTTACAACACTGGCTAAGCCATGTAGTTCAGTGTTAAATAGAAACAGCCAATAGTGGACATTTTGTTTAGTCCCTGGCTTTAGAAGGAATGTTATCATCGTTTCATCATTAATATGGTAGATTCTTTTCATCATACTTGAAGGGTTAAAACTTTTGTCCATAGCAAAAGTTTAGTGAGTGAATATACACCTGTTTTTTAAGTTAAAATACTGAAAACAAATGTAAAGCATTTTAATGATTCCTTGCATACCTGAGTTGACTGGAGGAGAGGGCGGCTTCTCTGTGTATGGCACTGTGTGTGTGCTTATCCACAGTCACCAGGACATGGATCTACAAGAGCTGGTTTTGTGTTGTTTTTTCTTTTTTCACATGGGAATATGTAAGGGCTGTGGAGACTCATAGATGTCCAACAAATGTGAAATGTTAACCTAGAGAGAGCCAGATTGTTAATGATCAGTAGCCTTCTTTGGAAGTTATTGGCTTAGAGTAGTGCTTTTCAAACTATGGACTGGAAAATAAATTTAAACCTTCATGTTTTTGAAGGACAGAATAGAAAATAAAGTCTATCTCAAGGTAAAAGGTTAAGTTTGGAATTACATAAGTTCAGCATACGCTAGCTAAGACAAAAGTCATAGGTCATTGTAGAAATAATAGAAGCAATGTACTAGCTCACGCTTTGTGTGCCTGGACAAAAATATAAGGAAAAAAGCATGAGGCTTTGAGCTTGAAATGACATGAAATCAAGTTTTCTTTAAAATGGTGCGGGGGTGAAAGCATATATGTGGAATCTAGAAATGGTATAGATGAGGTTATTTGCAAAGCGAAAATAGAGGCATGGACCTAGAGAACAAATGTGTGGATACAAGGTGGGTAAGGGTGGGTAGAATTGGGAGGAATTGGGAGAATTGACATATACATGCTATTGATACTACGTGTAAAATAGACAACTGATGGGAACTTGCTGTATGGCACAAGCAACTCTCCTTAATGCTCTGTGGTGACCTAAATGGGAGGGAAATCTAAAGGGGGGCTATATGTGTACGTTTCGCTGAGTCACTTTGCTGGGCAGTAGAAGCTAACACTACAGTGTAAAGCAACTATACACCAATAAAAATTAATTAATAATAAAGTAAGATGCTACAGGAAGGGCATAGAAAGGAGGAGGGGGAGAAGGATGAGGGAAGGAAAGAAACAAGTGAAACAACGAATAGTTATGGAATCTGGGGCCCGGGTGTATGCGGGCTTATTACGCTGTTCTTCCTATTTTAATGTATACTTTACAACACAATAACTCTAACTGAAATAGAAGGAATGGGTATTACAAATGCTAGGTGGTGGTTTGGGTTCTGTCCATCTTTTATCTTTTATAGCTTCTTTTATTTACATTAGTAGAGAAACAGGGTATGTAATTAGCTCTTAATCAGTGAGCATCACTTTAGCTTTAGAGTCCTAGAGCGGAGCCTGTTACTGCAGTCCCCAGGGGTCATAATTCAAGAGCAACATACACGTGCACATGCGTGCACACAACTAACATAGAGCTCTAGGCAGACCCTCAGAACAAGCAGTGTACCAGCTTTGGCTATCTCTGAATTGAAACATTTTGAACCTGTACTTTTGGCATGAAAGAAAATCAATCCACAATGAGTGCTCTTTAAATACTCTGGAGAGTAGTTTTATATCAAGTGCCCTCAAGAATAATGGTTCATGGACTAACTTCTTTTCTAGGAAGAACTGGAACTATGGTCTGTGCCTACCTTCTTGCCAGTGAGATATTTGCCACCGCGGAGGTATGAAAGATGCTCCTATAAACTCTGTCCTAGGCTTATTGAGTTTGCTAGCTTTGAAAGCTCATGGTAGGATGTCAAGGTGATTCTTTAAGTCATGGTGTGTGGGTGTTCTTCAGTCACTAAGTTGTATCTGACTCTTTGCACCCCATGAACTGCATCACGCCAGTCTTCACTGTCCCTCACTATCTCCCGGAGTTTGCTCAAACTCATGTCCGTTGAGTCATTGTACTTCATGGAATTGTTATTGGAGAGGTGGTTTTGGAACACCTGGCTTGGATACTTTCTTGTTTAATTGGCACTGGTTGGTAACTGACCTCAGTGCCTGTTCCTCTGGGTTGGGATGAGGGTAAAGTTGCTGAGATGCTCACCCTGGGCACAAAATTTTAGGGAATGCCAAAAGTCTCAGTAATTAGGATCAATAATCTTCTAATGCAATATTTTTTAAAAAATCAAAATTAATGCACCCACATTCATCATGAGTACAATGTCAATAGTTTGATTAAAGACAGGACCCAGTAGAAGAAGGGTTAATGTGAAGTGAGTAAGGTTGAGTTATGCAAAAAACCTCAGCAATCCAGAAACTTGACTTGCCACCCCCAGACCCAACCCTGCTCTAATAGAATCCCACCAACTCCTGGCTTTCTGCTTTCCTCGCAAGAATAAGAAGATGGGTTAGGGAAATTTTCTAAAGGACCTTGAACATCCTTGGAAGTGCTCAGTAAGTAAAAGTCTTCATTTTCCAACCCAGAACAAAGGCTCCCCTGGACATTACTATCTTTGCACAATCAATAGCTGTGGGGTCTGTGCCCTCTGGGAATTTCTGAGAAGACAGGATGGGCGGCTGCTGTGTCTTAAAGCAGGGTTTTTAGTCTCTTCTTTCTGCCATGATCTTACGGAGAAGGGCATGCTCCCAGCATCTCTGGGCCTCTTTAAGAGAAGCTGAGGGTTGTGCGCTGGGTCCAGGGCTCTGATTCCACCCTCCTCTTTGCTTCTAATTTGAGATGCACAGGTTAGGACAATGGATACTCTAGGACAGTCTTTTTCACACTGTGGATCAGAGTTTATCAGTGAGCTGTGACATCTACTCACCGGGTTGTGACTTGCAACCAAATCTACCTATAAGATGGGATAGATTAGAAAAGGGGAGTATTGTTTTGTGAAACTTTTGTTTCAGTTGTGTGTTCATGAGAGAGTGTGTGTACATCTCCCAGGTTTATGGATGTGGATTGCAGCTTTGAAAGTGAAAAGTCTGAGGGCTTTCCTAATGGTCCAGTGGTTAAAATGCTGCACTTCCAACACAGAGGGCACAGATGCAATCCCTGGCCAGGGAACCAAGATCCCACATGGTGCGCGGCCGAAAAAAGAAGAGGAAAAGTTTGAAAGCCGTTGGTCTGAAGCCCTGGATAGAGCCAGAGGCCAGTGTTCAGGCCTGTGCTGTCTTTGACTGACCAGTTACATACATCCCCATGGCAGGTCACTTCATTTTCCTTTGGTCCTAATCTTCTTGTACAATAGTAAGAAAGGAAGAAGGACCAGATTATCTCTGAAGTTTTCCAGCTCTAAAATTCCCTGTCTTTATGAATCTTTGAATGAGGGTAGGCCTTGATGTGTTTCTTAGTTCTGTTATTTTGGGTAGCCTCTGCCCGGAGACCGCTGACCTTAGGAAATCCCATGTCCTTAGAAACTTTCTAATGCCCTCTACAGGAAAGGAAAGTGCAGATGACGACTGGACTGTCCCCTCTTTTATAGGACAGCCTGTATTATTTTGGAGAACGGCGAACAGATAAATCCACTAGCAGTAAATTTCAGGGAATAGAGACTCCTTCTCAGGTAAGTGTTCTTTCTTTAAAAGGGGTCACTCTGGGTAACTAGGTTAAGACTGGCACCTATTTCCTGGTTTCTGTTTGTTTTTTTTTTTTTTTAATGTTTTGGCTGTGCTGGGTCGTTGCTGCATGCAGACCTTTTCTAGCTGCGTTGCATGGGCTTCTTACTGTGATGGTTTCTTTTATTGCAAAGCACAGGCTCTAGGCCCGTGGGCTTCAGTAGTTGCGGCTCTCAGGCGTGTGTGTGGCGGTAATTCTCAGACACCATCCCCTCCTGGCCCTGCTTTGTGGGTCATTCCATGCACGACACACATTTCATCCATCCCTGACTGAAGAGCTTGACTGGCCCTTTCCAAAGAAGAGCATGGTGGTTAATTTTACTAATATTTCCCAATGAGTGGGGAAGAGCCTGTGAACTTTGCAGTCCAGCTGATTCTATACAGAGCTCTTCGACTTCTAGAAGAAAAGTTCAAGCGGAGCCCTTGTGAGTGACTTGCCATAGGAGAAGGACTAGGCTAAGAGAATCCACAGGGCTTTGCTGCAGAAATGGGATTGGGGAAATGGACAGTGGGAAACTGCTTGCTGACTGGGACTGGAGAAGAATGCGTATGTGCTGCTGGCCTGGAGGGGGGGTCTCCCCCTGAGTTTTTACATCTTCCCTTCTCTTATCCAAAGAGCTACTCCTTCTCCCTGCAAAGCACAAACCTTCCTTTAACTCAGCCACCGCAAAGCTCCTACCCTCTTACATTTGCTGTTAATTGCATCTTGCTGTGATGCTGTCGTACCTATTTTGTTGGTTCTGGTTAGTTGCTCTTGGTCCCAGCTGCCTCTCAGAACACCGGGCCCCTTTCTTGTTCCTTCCCCATTGCTTTTAGTTCAGTATTTTTCCCCCTAAAGTCAATATACAGCCATGAGACAACAGTGCCTTATCTAATGGCCCCCAGTCAATGTTTCCTTCATCCATTACTTTCCTTAAAAAAACCGGGGATACTGACTTTAGAATTTTCACCTCCATTGAAATTGAGACCTCTGTTGTTTTGCAGAATAGATTCGTTCGATATTTTGCAATGGTGAAAAATATCTACAATTTGACTCTTCCTCCAGTAAAAAAACTCACGATCAAAAAAATCGTGATTTATTCAATTCATGGTAAGTGGTGTATGTCTAATTGGAGAAATGGGCAGGAGGGCCAGTGTTCTTACTATTTGGGAGGGTTTTCTTACAGTTATACACACAGACAGTCCCAACTGATAGCTGTTAGTGGAGCCTCACGTACGAGTTCCTCCCCCTGGAATTGCCCATTAGCCCTGTAGTGCTATGGCCAGATTGTCACTATTGTTCAATTGCTGAGTCATGTCTGGCTCTTTTGTGGCCCCATGGACTGTAGCCTGCCAGGCTCCTCTGTCCGTGGGATTTTGCACGCAAGAATACTGGAGTGGGTTGCCATTTCCTTCTCCAGGGGATCTTCCCAAGCCAGGGGTCAAACTCATGTCTTCTGCATTGGCAGGAGGATTCTTTACCCTTGAGCCACCTGGGAAGCCCTGTGGCCACATTACCACCACAGATGTCCTCTCCTTTCCTTTCCCAGTTTGAGGGGCTCCATCCACCCCCTTCCCTTTCTCCTGTTCTCATTACGGCTCTGGGCTCAGCCCAGGGTGTCCTTTACAGAGTAGGACCTCTGAGATTAAAGGGAGTACGGGCCCATGAGGCTGGAGACCACTTCTTTCTCACACCTCATCTCTGGCTCAGGGTTTGTCTTGGCAGAGACATCCCTGGATCGTTCTTTCCTTCCATCACCTGGTTTTCTTTGATTTTTCTGCTCATCATCAAAAGTTTCTCCCTTTACCCACCCTCCTCTCCTCTAGCCCTCTCTCCCCAGAAACTCCATCAGGATGTCTTAAATACCTGAACAGCAGATGCATTTTGTTGCCATGATTCTTTTTTTTTTTTTTTTTTTTTTGACTCTTCCTCCAGTAAAAAAACTCACGATCAAAAAAATCGTGATTTATTCAATTCATGGTAAGTGGTGTATGTCTAATTGGAGAAATGGGCAGGAGGGCCAGTGTTCTTACTATTTGGGAGGGTTTTCTTACAGTTATACACACAGACAGTCCCAACTGATAGCTGTTAGTGGAGCCTCACGTACGAGTTCCTCCCCCTGGAATTGCCCATTAGCCCTGTAGTGCTATGGCCAGATTGTCACTATTGTTCAATTGCTGAGTCATGTCTGGCTCTTTTGTGGCCCCATGGACTGTAGCCTGCCAGGCTCCTCTGTCCGTGGGATTTTGCACGCAAGAATACTGGAGTGGGTTGCCATTTCCTTCTCCAGGGGATCTTCCCAAGCCAGGGGTCAAACTCATGTCTTCTGCATTGGCAGGAGGATTCTTTACCCTTGAGCCACCTGGGAAGCCCTGTGGCCACATTACCACCACAGATGTCCTCTCCTTTCCTTTCCCAGTTTGAGGGGCTCCATCCACCCCCTTCCCTTATCTCCTGTTCTCATTGCGGCTCTGGGCTCAGCCCAGGGTGTCCTTTACAGAATAGGACCTCTGAGGTTAAAGGGAGTACGGGCCCATGAGGCTGGAGACCACTTCTTTCTCACACCTCATCTCTGGCTCAGGGTTTGTCTTGGCAGAGACATCCCTGGATCGTTCTTTCCTTCCATCACCTGGTTTTCTTTGATTTTTCTGCTCACCATCAAAAGTTTCTCCCTTTACCCACCCTCCTCTCCTCTAGCCCTCTCTCCCCAGAAACTCCATCAGGATGTCTTAAATACTTGAACAGCAGATGCATTTTGTTGCCATGATTATTATTTTTTTTTACAAATAACTCTCAAGAACTACTTTGGGTCAGGCCCCCGGCTTATGTTTCTCTGGAGCCCGTGAGTGGGAAGCAAAGGAGAGGAATGTACATGAATGGAGAGCTGATGGCAGTGTTGGAAAGTTTCCTGGGGGGACAGCACTTGGGTCTTCTTCCTTCCCTGAACCTACGGAACTCAGAAAAGGGTTCAGACACACCTGGTCTCTGGAGGCCTGTCTCTCAGTACCCTAGCTCTTACCAGTTCTCACTGGGAATAAAAATCCTTTTAAATTTCAAAAGAGCTGACTGTACCTGCTTCACGAATGTAAGGAGAAAGACAGGGACCTGCCATCACCCTGGGAGACTGGTCGGATCATTCATCTCCGGGACTTGAAGGAGGGGGAGAGGAATAGAGGTCAAGCCCCGTGTTTTATTTCTCTCTCACCTGCCTGGCTTCCCTGCACAGCTCAGTCTTAGGGAGGCAGGAGACGGGGACCCCTCAGTGGAAAGGATGGGGCTCCCCTACTGCCGGAGGTGTGACAGGAGGGGATGTTTCTGGCTCTGATCCCGAAAGCATCACCAGCTTGAGCACCGGGAGGTGCTAGACTCTCCTGGGTGGTGTACGGCCAGGGTGCTAGTCTCCATTCAGACAGCCCCATGTTTTTAGTCCTCTGAGGAAACACACAAAATCCTGTTGCTGTTGTTCAATCTCTATGTCTGTCCAATTCTTTGCGACCCCATAGACTGCAGCACGTTGGGCTCCCCTGTCCTTCACCATCTCCCAGAGCTCACTCAAATTCATGCCCATTGAGTTGATGATGCTATCGAGCCATCTCATCCTCTGCCACCCTCTTCTCCTTTTGCCTGCAATTTCCCCCAGTATCAGGGTTCCTTGGACACTCAGATGGTACAGTATCTGCCTGCAGTGCAGGAGACCCAGGTTCGATCCCTGGGTTGGGAAGATCCTCTGGAAGAGGAAATGGCAACCCACTCCAGTATTCTTGCCTGGAAAATCTCATGGACAGAGGAGCCTCGTGGGCTACAGTCCATGGGGTCACAAAGAGTTGGACACAACCGAGTGACTAACACTTCACTAAAATACTCTCTAGACATTTTTTTAATGCTTCATCCAATTATTCAGAAATAAGAGACTCCTTCAAAATATATGTAAAAAATTGCATAGTTAAAAAAATTACAATTATTTAAATAGAAAAAGCTTATTTTCAGATTACTTATATATTCCTCCCTCCCTACCCACACAGCCTCACATCACCACCACCACCTCCTAGTGGCGGTGAGGAATTGTGAGGGCCAACCACAAGCAGATCACATGGGTTTCTGGCTTCTGGAAACAAACTTCAACCAGCAGCAGGGGTTCTGTGGGCAATTTTGGTCTAGATTTCCCAACAAGCATTGCACAGACAGACCCTGGAAACCCAGCCTGTTCAGCACAAGCCTGCCTCTGTGTATAAAGGAGTAACTGTTTGTGAGAAGGCTCTGTGGACTACAGAGTTCTTTACAGGTCCATTCTGACCGTCTCACGTGTGTGCGATGAATGAGGGAGGGACAGGGTTGGAGTGGAGTCTCGCTCGGAATGCCAGCTGCCCTCAGACCTTCCTGGGGTGAAGCCAGGCTCACGGGCGGGAGGGGACAGGGGTGGCTCACTCCCCATTGTTCCCTGCAGAAAGAGCCAGACTGCTCTTCTCTACCGGAGAAGGCAATGGCAACTCACTCCAGTACTCTTGCCTGGAACACCACATGGGCAGAGGAGCCTGGTGGGCTGCTGTCCATGGGGTCGCTACGAGTCAGACATGACTGAGCAACTTCACTTTCACTTTTCACTTTCCTGCATTGGAGAAGGAAATGGCAACCCACTCCAGTGTTCTTGCCTGGAGAATCCCAGGGACGGAGGAGCCTCGTGGGCTGCCGTCTATGGGGTCGCACAGAGTCGGACATGACTGAAGCAATTTAGCAGCAGCAGCAGCAGCTCTTCTCTGCAGTGTGAGAGGCAACACAGGCGGCTGGTGGAGCAATTGCTTTCTCTCGGAATTTGAAACTCAGCCGTAAAACCAAGTTGGCGGCATGAGAGCCTGGTTTGTACTTGCATGTCTCGTCTCCCTCAGGGCCCTCTTGGTGCTTGATGAGAATCCGAGAAGACCTCATTTTATTGTGCTTTCCTTTATCACGCTTCACAGATGTTGCTTTTTTTTTTTTAATTAAATTAAAGGTTTGTGACAATTCTGCATTGTCAGATGATGGTTACCATTTTTTAGCAATTTGGCAATCAAATCTTTTTTTAATGTATGTAGTGTTTTTTTAGACATAAATAGACTACAGTATCGTGTTAATATACATTTTTATATGCACTGGGAAACAGAAAAAAAATTCATGTGACTTGCTTTATTGCAATATTCACTTTGTTGTAGTGGTCTGGAAACAAACCCACAGTATCCCTGAGGTATGCCTGTAACAGTATCTATACACACCTCTGTGAGTATGCAGCTATTCCAAAGAGGCAAATAGGCATTTAGTCTGATGGAGATTTGAGGCATTGCTTGAACATGAACCATGAGAAGAGGAATCATTTCTCAAAATGCTAAGCTTGAAAATGGTTTTAATAAGTTCTAGCATTTCAAAGATTGTCTCAGACTGTGGACAGCTCTTAGTATTTTGAGTTTTACTTAACCTCTGTGGAGATACTGTTAAAACTGTCAAGTGTAGATCTGGAACTAATGCAAATTTATAAGCACTGCAGGGCAAAAACTGGTAGAGAGATTTATGGGTTTAGTTTCCTCATTTCAGGGCTTCCCAGGTGGCTCAGTGGTAAAGAATCTGCATGTCATATCGGAGACCTGGGTACAATCCCTGGGTTGGGAAGATTCCCTGAAGAAGGGAAAGGCTACCCACTCCAGTATTCTGGCCCGGAGAATGCCATGCACTCTATGGTCCATGGGGTTGCAGGGAGTTGGACAAGACTAAGCGGCTTTCACTTCACTTCTCAGGCTAACATAAAGTAGTGGATTTTAAAAGTCTACTTTGAGACCCCTCATAGAGGCTTCCAGACAGGAAGCTTGTGCCCTTTGTAGCTGTTCTTATAGTGTGGGACTTGGTTGGCAGTGCTGACTTAAGAAGGCATGCCTGGCATGCTAAAATTCTTGCTGTGCCCACATAAATAAGCAGGCCACACTCAGGGACACGAGCCCTCATTTGGAATAATTCTCTCCTTTGAGGGAGATCAAGATGGCAGAGTAGGAGGGTGCTGAGTTTACCTGCCCCAACCCGCTGCCAAGAACACGTCAAAAATACAGCTCCTTGTGGAGCAACCCAGGGTAGATAAGCTCTTCTACAGCCAAGTCTGTAAAAAAAAAAAACAATTCTGGAGTCTGGCAGGAAGGGAGGAGAAGCAATCTGATTGAGACCTGCACCCTTGGTGGGAGACCCAGAAGAGGAGGGGCTGGTGTCATGGGCTTGGGGATTCTCCTGGAGGAGTGAGGGATTTGAGCTGCACCCTAGGTCGCAGTCTGACACCAGGAAGATGGGTCCCCTTGGCTGGTTGGGGTTTTTAAAAAATATATTTTATTTTTATTAGTGGTTTTATTGATTTGCAATTTACCATTCTATGCAAAATTCAATACTAACTTAATTATCTTTAGTCATTACCTGGGAATCAGTTTTTTAAAAAACTATTAAATCCTATTAAAGCAATGCTAATGACATTCTGTCAGTTTCAAACTGACTGACTCACCACATCATTACACACAGTCATCCTGCATCTGCAGTCTGTTTGTGGAATGGTATAGCTTGAAAATAACAAATCACTGTGGTCTCTGGAATTGAAAATGTTAGTAGAGAGGTAACTCACATACCAGAACACAAATGATGCTGGAATGCTTAGACGCATTCTATATTAGCTAAGTGTCAGTCACACCTTTGTATCCCCTTAGCAGGTCTGAAAGCCAGTGGGGCTGAGGGGAGGCTGTGAAACCCTGAAAGCCCTGCTCTTAAAGAGCAAAGTAGTGGCTCATACACCATCCCAACCGAGGCAGCAGCCTGAAAACTGACCAGGGAGAAGGCAACCTTGGCCAGTACTCTGTTGCTACCCACATTTAGGAGGAGCAAAGCTACTCCAGGGCAGTGACTGACATTGCTGGTGAGAGAGAAACCAGCCCAGAAGTGAGGCACCAAGCTCTCTAGCCCGACCCAGCCTCTCACCAGGGAAAAAAGGTGAAACCAGCATAGAATTGTGGTAAAGAACTCCTCCAATGCAGGAGGCATAAGAGACATGGGTTCGATCCCTAGGTTGGGAAGATCCCCGTGAGAAGGGAAACAACTCACTCCAGTGTCCTGGCCTGGAGAATCCCATGGACAGAGGAGCCTGAGGGACTGCAGTCCATGGAGTCACAAGGAGTTGGACACGACTGAAGAGACTTAGCATGCATGCACAGAAGCCCTTGAGCCCCTGATGTGTCCCAAACCAAGGCGAAGACTGCCATCTCACCCATTCAAACACACATAGGGTCGCCCCGGCTCTGGCTGTAGCCTCTCCATCTCCAGCCCCACCTCCCACCAAGGTGGTGACTCCCAGAGCATCTCAGGGGGAGATGGGACCCACGCTCGCTTCCAGTCTAGCTGTCCCGCCAAAGCCGCTGGGCACACCTAGACAGAGTGGGGATGCTTCCACACAAGGACACGCCTTCAAGACCAGGATAGGTAACCGATTCGCCTGATTTCATGGAGACAGAGCAAGTTAAACACAATGAGGAGGTAGGAGTATCAGATGAAAGAACACGGGAAAAAATCTGCAAAAACTCTAAAGAACAATCTTCCTTGGAGATTATGATCAGAAGAGAGAGAGAGTGGGGAGACCGTCAGGAAAAGTGGCAGATGGTCTCTTTTCCAAGGTTGTAGCTTCTCCAGGGCTGTCTTCACCGCGCATGGTCTTTAAGCTGTTTTACAGCTCTAAGTCATGGAAAACTGATAGTAATGCAAATTAGTTGTGTCCAATAGAATGCAATTGCTTACTGACATGTTTTGTATCTATTTGTAAATTAATTTCATCATTCCTTATCTGCCCGTGAATGCAGTACTTTGAACCAGCTACAAGATTTGACTGTTTTCTTTTTTTAATAAGTTAAATAAGATTTTTGATGTGTTAAAAAAGTGCAAGTATAGGACAGTGCTATGGTATGCAACAATTTCTGTAGAACTATATATATTTTCTTTATGTTTGTATGTATGATGCTTAGTTGCTCAGTCATGTCCAACTCATTGTGATACTTTGGACTGCAGCCCACCAGGGTCCTCTGCGGGATTTTTCAGGCAAGAATCCTTGAATGGGTTGCCCTTTTCCTTCTCTCGGGGATCTTCCCAACACAGGGAGCAAATCCACATCTCCTGTGTCTCCTGCATTGGATTCTTTAATGTGCTGAGCCATCGGGGATGCCCTGTTTGTATATATATATACACACATATAAAACTCGGAGAAAATATATTTGATTATACATACATAAAAATAGAAACTAAATAATAGGAGTTATCTATTGGGGTTGGCAAACTAAACAGGTGGGGGATAGGTGAAATGGAGACTCTTCATCTTTATATTTTATTTTTAAATCATGTGATATACTTACAGTATTTTAAAACTTTTTAATGTGTGGGAATTCAAGCTCATAAAACAATGCCCTTGTCCCTTGATAAATATCTTAATGTTTAGCTCTGCATTTCCTGAATTCTAGTTAGTATTAGTCGAAACAAGTTCTGCAACTGGATATGACAGAGAGAACTGAGGCAAAGCCATGACTCCTAATGACAAATGAATATTTCAGTGTCAGTGAGAACAAAATTAAATGAACATGAAACAATATGAGAAAATAATCAAGAATGATAGATAAATGACTTTGTTAGAATATTTGTTTTAGTTCTATACCTTTGGTTCTGTGCGTCTGTAAGTGAAATATGCAGGATTGAAACAAAAGCAAGAAAAGTTAATTGGAGGTTTGAGAAACCAGCTCTTTGAGGAAATACTAAAATAAGTGGGTCAATTAAATTGGAAAAAAAAAACAACAAGAGTGGGGCAAAAAACCATTTGTCTGTAAATATATACTGAACACAGCAGGAATGTTTGGATACAGCTATCCTGTGTTTTGCATAAACTGGACTTAAATTAAGGCAAGAGGAATTTCAGTTTATTATTAAAAAACATCATGATTGGAAGTCTGAAGAAAGCTACACATCAATAAGAAAGGTTTCAAGTCCCCTTCCCTAATTTTTTTTTTTTTTTTTTTTGCTAGGTAGGTGAGCAGTAAGATTCTAAGTCTTAGAAGCTGAACTGTGTCCTTTTTGTTTTTTGGGTTTTTTTTTTTCCCCTCCAGCCTTATAAGCTCTGTCTTAGGGGACAGAATTGGATTGAAGCTTTGCCTTTCAAAGACAAAATCCAGGCAAGATCCAAATGATTCAATATTAACGCAGTGTTAGCTGGGTTCATTTTTTCTCTTTCTAATCCACATTGTTGATTTTTGGACATTCTGATCTTTGCTTAACCGGTCTAAATTTTTAATTTCATTCAGGTGTTGGAAAAGGCAATGGACATGATCTAAAAGTACAAATAATAATGCAACGAAAGACTGTCTTTTTCTGTTCTGCTTCCAAAAACTGTAGGGTAAGAGAAAGCACGTGAACTGAAAAGTCTGGTGTTTGTTTTAAATCTCAAATCAGCACATTGACCTCCCCAAACCATTTATCACCATAGGGAAAGGCCATGTTACTTTCTGGTTACCATCCAACTTGGTGTCCCTGGGTTTGGATGTGACTCAGGTGTTAAACTGATTGTTCAATATTGTTTTCAGGGTGTTTTCCAGAATACACGTTTGGTTCAGAGTGGTGCTTTGCCCTTCACTTTTCCACAGATGCTAAGCATGTTCCCAGAAACCTATCAGAGTTTTAAATTCATGCCTCTGGTCACTTTTAGCCATGTCCTGTTCTTCTTGGTCATTGTATTATACGGCACTGATTCTGAAATTTCAATGCCCATGAAAATCACCTGCTTCCATATCTTGGCAATTGTAAATAATGCTGCTATGAACATTGGGGTGCATGTATCTTTTTAAATTAATGGATTTTTTCCAGATGTATACCAAGAAATAGATTGCTGGGTCATAGTTTTGTTTTTTTTGAGAAACCTCCATACTGTTTGCACAGTGGCTATATCAGTTTACTTTTCCAACAGTGTTTGACATTTCACTTTTCTCCACATCCTCACCAACATTTGTTATTTGTCATCCTGATGATAGCCATTCTGATGGGTTTGAGACGATAGCTCATTGTGGTTTTAGATCGTATTTATCTGGTAGTTAACAATGCTGAGCATCTTTTCATGTGCCTGTTGGCCATCTGGATGTCTGCTGGAAAAATGTCTATTCAGATCTTCTGCCCACTTTTTAATTAGGTTGCTTGTTTTTTTGTTTTTGTTTTTGTTTAATGTTGCAGGAGCTGCTTCTATATTTTGGATATTAACACTTTATCAGTCAAATCATTTGCAAATATTTTCTCCGTTTTGGTTGTCTCCATATTGTCGATAGTGTGCTTTGCTGTGCAAGAGCATGTATGTCTGGAGAAGGCAATGGCACCCCACTCCAGTCCTCTTGCCTGGAAAATCCCATGGATGGAGGAGCCTGGTAGGCTGCAGTCCATGGGGTCGTGAAGAGTCGGACACAACTGAGCGACTTCCCTTTCACTTTTCATTTGCATGCATTGGAGAAGGAAATGGCAACCCACTCCAGTGTTCTTGCCTGGAGAATCCCAGGGATGATGGAGCCTGGTGGGCTGCCGTCTATGGGGTCGCACAGAATTGGACACAACTGAAGCGACTTAGCAGCAGCAACAGCACCAGCAGCAGCATGTATGTTTAATTAGGTCCCATTCATTTCTTTTTGCTTGTTTCCTTTCATTTAAGAGACAGATCCAAGGAATCCAAAGAATTATTGCCACAATTTACATCAAAGAGTGTTCAGCCTGTATTTTCCTTTAGGAGTTTTATAGTATCAGGTCTTACATTTAGATTTTAATCCATTTTGAGTTTATTTTTGTACAGTGTGTTAGAAAAATGTTCTTTTACACATAGCTGTTCTACAGCCTTTGTTTTGAAGTCTATTTTGTCTGATATAAGTATTGCTACTTTCAGTGATTGTATTTAGTGCTGATTGGCTCTTTTTTAGTATCTCTTTGTTGAAGTTCTTACTGTGTTCATTCTTCTTCCAAGTCTGAATTTCGTTATGGGCATGACTTTGAATACTTGATCAGGTTGATCCCTTATGTCCATTTTCCCATCTCCTCATTTTCCCTGACTCTGAGTTTGCTTCTCTGTATTAGGTGGATCACCAACATCTGGTTTTGAAGAAGTGGCCTTAGGTAGAAGGTTTCCTATGGGACCGAGAAGAGCAATCCTGGCTCGTCACCAGAGCCAGGGATGTTTTTAGCGTGGGCTGCATGTGCCCACCTGTTGTGTAGCGCCACTGTTGCTGCAGACACATGAGTGGATGGCGCTGGCCCCCAGGCTGGCTGCCTCTGAGGCCTGGCCACGGCTGCTGCAGGTTCACTGGTGGGCAGGGTGGGCCTCAATGCAGGTGGTTGGCGCCCAGCCACAACAGTTGCAGATACAGTTGTGATGAGATGAGCTTGGTCCCTTAGGGTGGGAGGTGCTTTGGAGGACTGGCCGCTGGGGTGAGCACGTGGGGCAGGGCGGGTCTGCAAGAGAACACCGGGGTGGGGTACGTGGTGCTAGCCAGGTAGATGGCAGATGCTTGANGAGATGAGCTTGGTCCCTTACTAAGGGAGGTGCTTTGGAGGACTGGCCGCTGGGGTGAGCACGTGGGGCAGGGCGGGTCTGCAAGAGAACACCGGGGTGGGGTACGTGGTGCTAGCCAGGTAGATGGCAGATGCTTGAAGTGGCACCTGCCACGCTGGCCCAGCGAGGTGGAGGGGGAATTTTGTACACAATGCCTGCCAGCACTTTGTTCTCCAGAGGAAGCTTCTGCCCCTGTGGCACTCACCCTGATATTTATACACGTATTTCATATATGGCCAGGGCACCTTTTGAAGTACAGCCTCTGCACTGGGGCTCCTCGTGAGGGAGTTTGTGCACATGGCCTTTAACACATTATCGATTGGGGGATTTCTGCAGATAACTAATGCCTGTGGCCGGTGATTTGTCATGTAAGTGAATACTGAAACGTCTCTGATCAATTACATCTGAGTAGCAGAAGACGTATTAATATGTCTCTGATCAAAAGAGCAGGAGTTTCATTTCCCACTGCCCTCCTGCTCTCCTGGATATAAGCCCTGCTGGTTTTTGGAACCAGATGTTCTGGGGGCTCGTCTTCCCCAGAGCTGGGGTGCCTGATGAGAGGGGCTCGAGCCCCTCCTCTCCACAGGGAGAACTTCCACGTTGGTGAGCCCCCTCCCGCTTGTGGGTAGTAGTCAAGCCGGGCGTACAGGTCTCCTAAGACCACCCATCTCTGCCCTCCTGTCTCAGCGTGGTTTTCTCTTCATATCCTCAGTTGTAGCAGAGTTCTGCTGCTAGTCTTCAGGTCATTCGCAGAGTCGTCCCATAGGTAGTTGTAGTTTTGGTGTGTCCGTGGGGGCCAGTGAGCTGGGCACCCTCCTCCTCCACCATCTTGATCCTGCCTCGGTGCTCCTCTTCACCGACACACATCCTTCCGTGCCCAGCTCAGCGTCTGCCTCCTCAGGGAAGTGCTTTCATTCTTCACCTCCTGTTTACCTCCCTGAAGCCCACAATGGCACCGTCTTTATCATCCAGCTTGACACGTGATTACGTGCCATTCTCCTATTATTCCTTGGGTGCTTAGCTCCCTGAAGCATCGTAAGTCTGCACCTCCTTTTGTATATTTTTTTCACAGGACCGAGCACAGACCTTTCCCACTGTGGGTGTCATCCTCACCCAAGGGTGTATCAGGAACAAAGAAATAGTATAGCATCAAAGTCGTTCATTCCAGAAACTTGGCCTATCCTTGATTATTCCATCCAACTGTGTGCTACAGACAAGGCCAATAATCCCATCAGCAAATACATCTTTTATAAAATGTGATCCATTAGGCACTGCTTTTTGAATGTGCATACTAGCTTTAAAATTGAACTTCTAATGTATTCTCAACATATGAAAATCAGATGATAGACATTCAACAGTAATGTTAACTTGGTTGAAGTCTAATGGAAAACTGGATACTTTACAACAGTGCTGCACCATAACCTTCAATCATATTGGCCTATTAAAAATGTAAACAACAGTATTGCAACTTTAAAGATTAATATTTATACATGTAGTCACTGAGCTATAAGACAAGAGTACTTGATTAAATATTAGCAGCTGCAATAAGTGAACATGAACTTCACTGTTGTCTCATTATCAGGTTGATAATTCTGAATTCTCTGTGTTCATCCAGATATTTCATGATGCTGAAACAGACAGAGTAATAATCTTGCTCTCTAACTGCCCACCTCTGTATGATGAGGTAAAAGTGAAATTTTTGTCTTCTTCGGTGAGTAATCAAGAAACAACCTATGCTGGTCATCTCATCTAGTCTTGTGAATGATTCTGATTTGGGATTTCCTTGACTACAATTCCCAATAAGCGAGATGACAGACAATGTCAACCCAAGCTGGGGAGGGGAAGAAAACAAGTCAGATTACTATAAAGAAATTTTTAAAATAAGATATGTAAGGAAACCCTTTTTGCTTGTTTAAATTCTATAAAATTTGCATGTGTTCGAGTAAGAAAAAAATACAAAAACCAGGATGTTAAAAACAAAACAATGTATATCTTACTACATAGCAGAGATCATATTTTTGCTTTGTATCTTTAAAACACATTTCTCCCCATAACTTGTAAAATATTTTAAAGGAAGGGAGGTTTTGCTTTCCTCGTAATTGATGTATAATTCATTTAAAATAGTATATTTAATCCAATATTTATGAAATATAATGTCTGCCACTGTCATTACATTATCATGAGGGTATAATTATGTTGACCAGTTAGCAAATGTCTGATTATTCTGTATATGGCAATATTCGGTATATAGTAAACTTCTAAGCCTCAATTGCTAGTTCATTTTCCTATAATATCATCAACCAGAACTGCCAACAGATAACTGGGTTGCTCAGTTTAAAGCTTATTTCCTTCATCCCCCCATTGCTCCCTGTTAGGGGAGAACTGACTAAGTCTGAAGTGGTAAATGTGTTGAAGCAAGTGACCTGGAAAGTTCCCCTTGAGTAATGGAGCCTGAGTTCTCTTAATCAGTGGTTAGCAGAAGCGCTAATGTGGGGATGTTGGTTTTATCTGGCCTTTGTGATTTCAGGCCCATGAGATGAAAGCCCTTTTGGAAATTCTAGCTATTTCTATCATCATTATCGATAGCCGTTAATTATCTAATGTGGCTGTCCTTTGTAAAAATGGATGATATGCTGGGGCAGAAATCGGCAGAGTCCTTAGTAGCTTCTGTTTAGCACTGTCCAAACCAGATTAAAATACCACTGTCTAAAGTTATAAATATCTATCATAGAGAAAATACATTTCCTTGAAAATTTTGCTGGAAACGACAAGAGAAAGGAACGGTAATCTCTTAGAGTCTCCTCCTAGGTGTCTTGAGTATAATGTTGACTAGAAGGTGCTGCATTTTAATAACTACAACTATTTAATGAACACACCAATTAATAAAGGAGGGAATTTTAATCCCTCTGGAATGACTATTTTTCACAGTTACAGGGATACCAAGAACTAATCGTTGTTTCAAACCATGTCTTTTTAGGCTCTTCCTAAATACTACGACAACTGTGCTTTCTTCTTCTGGTGCCATATGTCTTTTATACAGAATAACAGGTATGGCCGTGGCATAATCCAGTAGGAACAGCTTAGTCTCCAGTGACCACGTAAGGGGTAATGACAAGCCTTTATTTTAAAGTTATTTTGCTTGGCTGTGTTGGGGCTTAACTGTGGCACACAGGCTGAGTTGCCGCCTGTGGGACTGCTCCGTGGCATGTGGGATCTTAGTTCCCCAACCAAAGATCGAACCTGCATTTTAAGGCAGGATCTTAACCCCTGGGCCACCAGGGAAGTCCCTGACAAGTCTTTTGCTAACTACTCAAACCCAATTTATAGATACCCAAAATTCTTTTAAGTCCCCGTTTTTACTGCCTTATTTATTGTGATCTGGTTATTCTTAAAAATATGGCTATTCTTGAGATCCACTGATGCATTATCCTCAAGATCTGTGCTGTAGGACTGTTACAAAACATCCTATAACCAGATCTTGAACAAGTCCTTCCTGTGAAAGTTCAATATGAATCTGTTTAGCACCTCAAATATGGCAGGTCCTCAGTACATGCTGATTTACTGATGACCAACAGATACCATATTCTACACCACAGTAAGGAATCACTCAGGGAGGCTTTGGCTAGTTTAAAAGCTGGCTGACACACTTCTATTTTACACTTCTATATTTAGGGCAGAAGTTATAATCCACAGTAAGTACTGATGAAGACAGCTTAAAAAAATTATGGTCTCCCATAAAAAATGTTCTAAAAACTAAATTGGATAATCTATTGAAGATTATGCCAAAGAACCTCTATCATCTGAACCTCATTCCTACATCTAGAACTTCCCCACTTCTCTTGTCCTGTGGTGCTGAAAGTTTGGGATTGATATCACCATCCCATCCCATCCAAGGAAAAACAATATACAAAAAATCGTACAGGAGTTTTGAAGAAATGGTTGTGATTATATATGGCCTGATAGTTCTCCTGACATATAATTCTAGTCTTTTATTCAAATGTGGATGCCCTCTCATCCCACCTTAAGTTCCAGGAAGGCAACAATACACCTACAATGCACACACACACTTAGTGGATTTCGATAGAATGAGCTTTGGATGTGATGGAACTTTACCGATTTTTTTCTGCTTGGATGTGCTTGTGATCAGTCGTGTCCAACTTCTGCAACCTCATGGACTGTATAACCCACCAGGCTCCTCTGTCTGTGGGATTCTCTAGGCACGAATACTGGAGTGGGTTGCCATTCCCTTCTCCAGGGAATATTCCCAACCCAGGGATCGGAGTGTCTTTTAAATTATGAAGTGGGCATTTTGGATGAACTAAGTCTCATAATACAAACAGCTTCACCCAGTAGTATGGAAATCTAAAATGTTAAATTTCCTGGCTGGCCAAGTCTCCAGCACTGGCCGGCAGATTCTTTACTATGGAGCCACCAAGGAAGCCCCCCTGGATGTTCACAGATGGAAAACTTTGACTCATAACATGAGCAAAATCCCTCAAAATTGACATCTGGGTGGAATTTCATTTGGTGCTACTTCTGCAAAGCAGTTCTTGCTGAGGGACAGTTTTTTCCTTTAAAACACCATGGTTGTATTAGAGAGGCAACAAATTCCATCACTTTTCTCCTTGCTTTTATATAGTTCCTCAAGATTTAACATTTAGATTCCTATACTACTGGGTGAAGCTGTTTGTATTACAAGACTTAATTCATCCAAAATGCCCACTTCATAATTTTAAAAGACACTTGTTTATACTGGGTTTTAATACACATCCAGTCTTATTTGTCACATAACAATTTATTAAATACAGATGTTAATTCCGAAGGCAATATTAAGAGAATCAGTGACACACTGTTACTCAAGGTTATCATACTTTTGTCTCTTAATAGAGAGTTGAGCTTAGAAAGCTAACTAGATGCAGAGGAGCTGAGACTGATAGTGGCCAGTGAGGCTTTAAAACAAGGGTGCCCTACAGCATGAAAGTGAAAAGTGAAGTCGCTCAGTCGTGTCTGACTCCTAGCGACCCCATGGACTGCAGCCTACTCCAGTGTTCTTGCCTGGAGAATCCCAGGGATGGGGTAGCCTGGTGGGCTGCCGTCTCTGGGGTCGCACAGAGTTGGACACTTAGGCAGACTCTGGTTTTGGGGGTAGATGCTTGGGAACAGGGGGTCTCCTGAGGCTCGATCCTGCCTTTTTGTATGCCGAGCCTCCTTCCTCATGACCTTTGCCATGGGCGGAGTTCCTCACGCTGGCTCCCGGCATCCATCCTCTGTCATTCCCTTCTCCTCCTGCTTTCAGTCTTTCCCAGCATCAGGGTTTTTTTCCAAAGAGTTGGCTCTTTGTATCAGGTGGCCAAAGTATCGGAGCTTCAGTTTCAGCATCAGTTCTTCCAATGAACATTCAGGGTTGATTTCTTTTAGGATTGACTGGTTTGATCTCCTTGCTGTTCAAGGAACTCTAAAGAGTCTTCTCCATACTACAATTAATCTTAACTTTTCTATAATCAGTCAACAGGTCTCAGGCTGGTATTGAGAAATCTAAATTAGTTTGGTAAGTGATCTCCAAAAAGCTGGAGAATGGTTTAGTTCTAAAAGACAACATTTATTGTTTAAAAAAACCATTACCAAATAATTTTCCAAGTGAGTACTATTTGATGTTTGATATTCACTTGCAAAATGCATCAGGGAAGATGCTCCTTGATTTTGAGTTCATGTTTTGCTTTATGAAGTAGCATGATATTATTAGCTTTGTCTCTAAAATTTAGAGAAAATCCTAACCACATAAAAGGGAAGGTAAATCTTCTGGGTTTTTTGAGAATATTTTTTTCATGCAGGCTGACATAATTGTTGAGTAAAGACATAGAGCTAAGCCTGTTGTAGTCAACTTCCAATTATTGCAATTTTTTTGCTAAGCAGTTGAGATAATCTGGGACAATAATACTTACAATATTGAATTGCATGATTAACTCCAAATTTCCCCTCAGTATACCTTTTAAAACTCATATTACTGAGAAATAACCTAGAGATTGGTTGAATTTCTCTCAACCCTTAAGGATATGTATACATACAGGAAAATTTTTTAAAAAAATAAATAAAAGCAAACACATGGCAAGAAATACAAGACACTTGCATAATTTAAATTTAACAGTTTAGAATAGCAGTTGTGATTTTATGTGATTTTATTTGTGATTTTATGCTTCCTATTAAGATATAATTTTCATTATAAGGCACTCTTCCAAACCAAGAGAAAAGAAATATCTTTTCAATTATGTATGGTGAACCCAGTAAAAACTGCCACTGTGCTCTTATGTTTTAAGAACTTTTTGTGCTGTTGTATTTCTCTCAAAGTGAGAGCATTTTAACTAAGGTGAGAGGGGCATTTGTCTTTAGCCTGTCAGAGTAAAGTCATGTTAATGGATTTAATCTGGCTATTGCAAGACTTAGACCTTCAGAGAAAAATGAAAGGCATATTTTAAAAACAGAGTACTTAAAATTAATCATAAGACTCTAATCATTTATGAGAAAATGTTTGCTTTCCTTCCAGCATACAGAAACACACACACAAACACACACATAGGCTTTTTTTTTTTCTTTCCAGCTATTTTGTTTGTGATTTAAAGATTGTTTAATCTTACTCTTTTTCTAGTATGTATTCTAGCAAATTCTTCTTGTATATGAGAAGGCCTAATTTTTATATGCTTATTTTATAATCAGTAATTGTATTTTGCTCTCCTAAATTATAATAATTTTCATCTTCTCTTGAGTTTCATAAGTATGCAATTGTATCACCTGAAAATGATATGAAATTTTTACAGTTCTACTTTTATTGTGTACAGTACAATTTAAGATATCTTTTTCTTGACTTTTGCAATAGCTGGAATATTTATGACATTAGATAATAATGTCAATGATGGACATTATAAATTTCTCACTAATTTTAATGTTATTATGTACTAGTGATGCTTATTTGAAGTTGTGTCCTTCTCTTCCTATTTATTAGATGTCTTTATGAAGAGATTGTTTTTTCAGCTTTATTAAATACCTTTTGATATCTATGGAGACAGTTTAAATCTTATTTGACCTGTTGCATTCCCAGCTTAAATCTTTGTTCCTCATTATGTGTTATTATTTAATTATGCTCTTGGATTTTTCATAATGTTATTATTTTAGGACTTTTAGATGTAAAGTTCTTTTAATCTTTGTTGTTTAATGACAAAGATGCTTTTTTAAATGCAGATATATCAATAAGCTTTTCTTAAGCAGTTTACTATAGGTTTTAACATACTTTTTTTTAAACATAGGCTTTTAGAATAAAAGAAAATGGCCCTCATAAGGAATTCTCATAATTTTATAAAAATTATTAACCACAATTATTTGTGTTTTATGTAGCTATATTACTTATTTATGTTCAGTAATATGTTCTGTATTTTTGTCAAAATTCCATGAAGACTGAAAAAGGGAAAGGTCTTTTAGGTTTCTTTATCCAATAGTTCTGCTTCTGTTAGGTCCATACCGTTTCTGTCCTTTATTGAGCCCATCTTTGCATGAAATGTTCCTTTGGTGTCTCTAATTTTCTTGAGAAGATCTCTAGTCTTTCCCATTCTATTGTTTTCTTCTATTTCTTTGCCTTGTTCACTTAAGAAAGCTTTCTTATCTCTCCTTGCTACTCTTTGAAGCTCTATATTCAGATGGGCATATCTTTCCTTCTCTCCTTTGCCTTTTGCTTCTCTTCTTTTCTCAGCTATTTGTAAGGCCTCCTCAGAAAACCATTTTGCCTTTTTGCATTTATTTTTCTTGGGGATGGTTTTGATCACTACCTCCTGTACAATGTTATGAACCTCCATCCATAGTTCTTCAAACACTCTGTCTATCAGATTTATCCCTTGAATCTATTTGTCACTTCCACTGTATAATCATAAGGGATTTGATTTGGGTCATACCTGAATGGTCTAGTGGTTTTCCTACTTTCTTCAAAAACCTAAGACCGTGGCATCTAGTCCCATTACTTCATGGCAAATAGATGGGAAAACAATGGAAACAATGACAGACCATTTTCTTGAGCTCCAAAATCACTGCAGATGGTGACTGCAGCCATGAAATTAAAAGATACTCCTTGGAAGAAAAGCTATGACAAACTGAGACAGTGTATTAAAAAGCAAAGACATCATTTTGCCAACAAAGATCTGGATAGTCAAAGCTGTGGTTTTTCCAGTAGTCATGTATGGATGTGAGAGTTGAACCATAATGAAGGCTGAGTGCCAAAGAATTAATGCTTTTGAACTATGGTGCTGGAGAATACTCTTGAAAGTCCTTTCAACTGAAAGGAGATCAAACTGGCCAATCATAATAGAAATCAACCCTGAATATCCACTGGAAGGACTGATGCTGAAGCTCCAATACTTTGGCCACCTGATGCAAAGAGCAAAGTCATTGGAAGAGACCCTCATGCTGAGAAAGATTGAGGGCAGGAGAAGAAGGGGGCAATAGAGGATGAGAAGGTTAGATGGTATCACTGACTCAATGGATATGAGTTAGAATAAACTCCAGAAGACAGTGAAGGACAGGGAAGGCTGGTGTGCTCCAGTCCATGGGGTCACTAAGGGTAATACATGACTGAGTTACTGAACAGCAATCCAATACTTGTGAATGTGTTTAATTTGCTTATAAGTCTAAAAATTAACAACAGCATGGAAATAAAAATAAATGTTAGCGTATTTATGAATTCTGTATATGTATTCCACTGAAGAAGTGAACCTTTTGCAATAACTTCACTTTGATTATTCAACAATCAAATGATGGCAATTCTCTAATTTTCTATTTTGTATTAGAAATTTGGTTGGATTTATAAAGATATGTATGTATTAATGACACAATGTTCCCACATTTAATCTTTGAATAATATAGCAAGGATGTTCTGGAGAAATTTGTAAAATGTATGATTTTCATGAAATGAGAGGACTTAAAAGTAGTAATACTTGCTATATTTAAAATTTTTTAAATTCATATTGCTGCACTTTAATAAATTTTTAATTAATTCATGTCCTTATTTTATTTACTCTGAGTGAAGTGTTATGAACATTTTTGCTCCTTTAAGTTAAACAATGTTGGTATTTAATTATAATACAAGAGATCTATGTTCCTTGAATTTATTTTTGCTGATTATACCATCCAAAGGCATATTATTTAACTGCCTTCTTAACCATTTTTCCCTGTGGCTTTGATTCTTAAATGTTTTGCTCCTTCATCAGTGATCTTTAAGATTTCATATATCAGCTTAAGATAAATTAAATGTAGGAAAGTTTCATTAATTTCAGAATGGGAATGCTTTAAATTCACTTTCCCTTGTTCACGACATGTAATTTTTTATACTGATAGATTGATATTCTTTTAAATTTACTAATTAATAGAGAAAGCTTAGATAAAAGCAGCATGATAAAAAAGTATGACATTCATCTAATTCAAATAAAATGAATGCAACATAAAATTATAAAGTACTTATATTAAAAGTACAACATTTAGAAATTGGTCATTCACTCTGGGTTTTAGATAATTTGACCACCAGTTTGAACTCACATTTGATTAGACTATTTTTACCCATAGTTTTAAGTATACTGTGCACTGTGCTGAGTCATGTCCGACTCTTTGCGATCCCATGGATGTAGCTGGCCAGGCTCCTCTGTCCATGAGATTCTCCAGGCAAGAATACTGAAGCAGGTTGCCATTTCCTACAGGGGATCTTCCCAACACAGAGAGCAAACCCTAGGCCCTTGCGTCTCCTGCACTGGCAGGAGAATTCTTTACCACTGAGCTACCTGGGAAGCCCCATAGTTGTAAATACTTCTTAATAATTGACTTCCACAGTGAGGTCTTCTATTCTGGTTTAATAAGTGAGGGTCGGTTGTAAATTCCCTTGATACACTTAGGATTGATCCTAAACTTAATGATTTACATATGAGCCCTTTTCAAATATTGAGTCTATGCTGGAATTTTTGTTGAGGACTGTCCCGTTAGGAAGAAGTTAGCACTTTCAAAAATCCTAGAACCTCCAGTTTCTCATTATTCAGTCCAAAACTTACTTTGTGTGCAACACATCTGAGATTGTGTCCCTCAGTCATTTTTAGTGTTAAAATATCTTTTAATAATAATCCTAGAAAGGGAAGAGTTGTGATAATAGATGGTTTTTCTTTTTTTATCACTCCTGTTTTATAATGAATCCTCATTCCAATTTCCAAGATGGGTAGTAAGGATAGTGCTAAAGACTTAACCATCAGACAACTGCTTTCATCTCCCATGCTAGTAAAGTGAAAGTGAAGTCGCTTAGTCGTGTCCAACTCTTTGCGATCCCTGGACTGTAGCCTACCAGGCTCCTCTCTCCATGGGATTCTCTGGGCAAGAATACTGGAGTGGGTTGCCATTTCCTTCTCCAGGGGATCTTCCCAACTGAGGGATCGAACCCGAGTCTCCCAAATTGCAGGCAGATGCTTTAACCTCTGAGCCACCAGGGAAGCCCTTACTAGTAAGGTCATGCTTAAACCTTTGCATGCTAGGCTTCAGCATTATGTGAACCAGGAACTTCCAGATGTCCAAGCTGGCTTTAGAAAAGGAAGAGAAACCAGAGATCAAATTGCCAAAATCTACTGGATCATAGAGAAAGAAAGGGAATTGCAGGAAAACATCTACCTCTGTTTCAACTACACTAAAGCCTTTGACTGTGTGGATCATGACAAACTGTGGACAGCTCTTAGATGAGAATTTCAGACCATCTTACCTGACCTTACCTGTTTCCTGAGAAACCTCTATGCATGTCAAGAAGCAGCAGTTAGAACCCTGTATGGAAAAACCGACTGGTTCAAGATTGAGAAAGGAGTAAGACAGGGTCATCTACTGTCACCCTGTCTGTTTAACCTACACGCTGAGCACATCATGAGAAATGCCAGGCTGGATGAGTTACAAGCTGGAATCAAGATAGGCAGGAGGAGCATAAACAACCTCAGATATGTGGATGATACCATTCTAATGTCAGAAAGCAAAGAGGAACTAAAGAGCCTCTTGATGAGCGTGAAAGAGCCAGCTTAAAACTAAATATTAAAAAAAATCTAAGATCATGGCATCTGGCCCCATTGCTGCTGCTGCTGCTGTTGCTGCTAAGTCACTTCAGTCACGTCCGACTCTGTGTGACCCCATAGACGGCAGCCCACCAGGCTCCCCTGTCCCTGGGATTCTCCAGGCAAGAACATTGGGGTGGGTTGCCATTTCTTTCTCCAATGCATGAAAGTGAAAAGTGAAAGTGAAGTCGCTCAGTCGTGTCCGACTCTTAGCGACCTCATGGACTGTGGCCCACCAGGCTCCTCCATCCATGGGATTTTCCAGGCAAGAGTACTGGAGTGGGGTTCCATTGCCTTCTCCACTGGCCCCATTACTGCATGGCAAATAGAAGAGGAAAAGTTGGAAATAGTGACAGATTTGCTCTTCTTGGCCTCTAAAATCACTGTGGATGGTGACTGCAGCCATGAAATCAGAAGACGATTGCTTCTTGGCAGGAAAGCTATGACAAATCTGAACAGTGTGTTGCTAAGTAGAGACATCACTCTGCCAACAAAGGTCCGTATAGCCAAGGCAATAGGGACCAGTGGTCATGTACAGTTGTGAGAGCTGGACTCCAAAGAAGGCAGAATGCCAAAGAATTGATGCCTTCGAACTGTGGTGCTGGAGAAGACTCCTTAAAGTACCTTGGACAATAAGGACATCAGACCAGTCAATCTTAAGGGAAATCAATTCTGAATATTCATTGGAAAGACTGATGCTAAAGCTGAAACTCCAATATTTTGGTCATCTGATGCAAACAGCTGACTCACTGGAAGAGTCCCTGATGCTGGGAAAGATTGAGCGCAGAAGGAGAAATGGCCGTCAGAGGATGAGATGACTGGTTGGCGTCACTGATGCAATGGACATGAACTTGGGCAAACTTTGAGAGATGGTGAGGGACAGGGAGGCTTTACGTGCTGTAGTCCACGGGGTCGCAAAGAGTTGGACACGACTGGGCAACTGGGCAACAACAACAGCAACATTCTGTAGCGCAGGGCGGATGACTTTAGGCCTGTTCCCTAATGCTAAGAGTGATCCGCCGCCAAGTGTCCTCTTAACTACCTATGCTCTGCTGTAGTTGGGGGTTGTGGGAGAAGGAAAATCACGCATATGGGCTTAGAATTGGAAAATATTAAGAATAATGATTATTCCTATATACTTTGTATTTCCAGAATTTCCTGTCATGAACACACAATGTTTGTAAACCATTAAATAATGTTGAAATTATCATGGAATCAAAATATTGGGAAAACAAAAATAAGTCTTTAGTATGATCCCACTTATAGTTTTTTTTAAGTCACTGCATGTCTCCAAATACAAGTCTGAGGACCACTGCCTTAAATATTTAGACTGAGGCTCTGCAGGAGGGAAGAAGAGTCCTTGATGATACAGTGTCCTCTGAGGGAGAGGATGGGTTTGGATTCTCTGAACACTCACCACCTACTCTAAATATTAAGCATAACGAGCCTCACTTATGTGAGAGGCAGGGGAAAACGAGAAGTGTCTCAGGTTTTATTCTGTGCACTGTATCCTGGCTTACATCCTTAGCAAACTAAGAGGGTTATAATTAGCTGATGAACCACGGTTTAGACCTGAGGGCTTGTCAACAGCTCTATAAAAGAAGATTTTTGTGGAAAAAACTAATATCAGAAAAAGGCCTGGGAAGACCTACAATTGTGAGAAAAATTGTATTGAAGACTATTCATGGACATCTGAAGGATTTTAGAAAGATTGGAAGTCTTCCAGACAACTGGCAACACATGGAGTTGCCAGCTGTTCCGTGGCACGGGAACTGTGTGTCTAAAATAATGCGGCATCCGTGGTTAAAAGGACAGGCTTCAAAGTTCGAATGAAGATTAGATCCTGGCTTCACCGCTTACTCTGAGGCCATGAAATGCTCAGTAGCCCTTCTCTCTATGCATACATCCTACGAGTTCACTACTATCAGACTCATAACACAGGCTCAATGAGTCTGAGTATTGAATTCATAGGATTGTCAGCAAGTCACACATTTGTGATTTTAGGATTAAATTAGACAATGTCCATAACCTGTGTAGCATACTGCCTGCTATATACTTAGCTCCCAATGAATAATATTAATTATGCTGTACTTATTTATTAATTAAGAAGCCTTTTATTGACCATTTCCAAGTATCAGGCACAGTGACTAGATACTGGGAGATTCAGTAGTATCATGGACCTTGTCTGCCTATAACTTATAATCATGGGAGGGAGATAGATCTGAAAAATAGAAGTCATATGATTACACACTTTAGTATGTGTAATGGAGGAAAATACAGGGAACAGGCACTCTGAGATAATATACTGTGGATGCTTGATCCAGTTTGGTGAGAGTCAGGGGAGACTTTGAAAAGAGGCGCGAAGGTGGTGTTTAAGTTAGTGAGTCAGTGGAGGGCAGCCTGTGGGAGAAGAGCATGCCAGGTACACAGAACATCTTATGCAAAGGTCTGAAGCAGGAGGATTCAAGGTGTGGTTATGAAAATGAAAGAAAGCCCAGGTTCCTAGAGTAGAGATGGAGGAGGAGGCAGCAGCTAGAATGCTCAAAATCTTTTAGGACTTATTCAGTACTGATGCTCTTTTAAGAGCATCAGGAAGCTATTCAATAGAGAAATGAATGAAATAGGAAACCAAGGAATAGGAAAATGTATTCAAGATACATAAAAAAATACTATTCTGATTGCTGCTTAGAGGCAATGTCAAAAGGGCCAAGAAGATCATTTAGGAGGTAAAAGTATTGTATAAAAATAGATGATAGAAGAAGGCAATGGCACCCCACTCTGGTACTCTTGCCTGGGAAATCCCATGGACAGAGGAGGCTGGCGGGCTGCAGTTCATGGGGTCGCTGAGAGTCGGACATGACTGAGCGACTTCACTTTCACTTTTCACTTTCATGCATTGGAGNATCATTTAGGAGGTAAAAGTATTGTATAAAAATAGATGATAGGAGAAGGCAATGGCACCCCACTCTGGTACTCTTGCCTGGGAAATCCCATGGACAGAGGAGGCTGGCGGGCTGCAGTTCATGGGGTCGCTGAGAGTCGGACATGACTGAGCGACTTCACTTTCACTTTTCACTTTCATGCATTGGAGAAGGAAATGGAAACCCACCCCAGTGTTCTTGCCTGGAGAGTCCCAGAGACGGGGGAGCCTGGTGGGCTGCCGTCTATGGGATCACACAGAGTCAGACACGACTGATGTGACTTAGCAGCAGATGATAGGAGCTTCCCTGGTAGTCCAGTGGCTAAGACTCTGAGCTCCCAATTCAGGGGCCTGAGTTCGATCCTTGGTCAGGGCACTAAGATCCCACATGCTGCAACTAAGACTAGCACAGCCAAATAAATTCATTAAATAAAAAGAATTTTTTTTTAAGTTAAAAAGGTAGTTGGCAATTTTTCAAGGATGGTAGGAGTGGGTAGTGAGGTGTCAAGGAAGTTTCCTTATTTCCTAGATTGTGCCAGTAAAAACAGGAGCTATTTACTGAGGCAGGAAATCTGGGTACTGGGCAGACATTGAGTGCCTGTTTGTTAGCCAAATGGAGTTGTCAATTAGATATCTTGATTTTGCTGTATTTTGTTAACTCTAAGATATATATTTTCATATTTTAATGTCTCTAAAATAGCTATATCTTATAATCAATGGTATGCCATAGTTAAATTTTCAGTCTTATATTTCTTAGTGATGATAAACTAATGGGATAATCAACATCTATATTGTCTTGAAAGTGAAAGTGAAGTCACTCAGTCGTGTCCGACTCTTTGCAACCCCATGGACTGAAGCCTACCAGGCTCCTCCCTCCATGGGATTCTCCAGGCAAGAGTATTGGAGTGGGTTGCCACTTAGAGTCAACAAAATATGAGCTTATTATTTTTGCTAATAATAGCAACAAGGAAGACTACCACAACATCGATTAGTAACTCATGAGTATCTATTAACACAAAACTTCTGATCAGTATCCAATAGGAACCACTGAGCCTTAGGACATCCAAAATAATGTGAGAGTGACCATAAAGGGCAGTGACTTCAGGATGACTGTCCATTTCTCCACTCATCCATCCAGAAGACAAACAAGATTGGGGAGGAGACAGGAGACCGCCATTATTATCTCAAGAGGACAGAGGCTGTGCCAGCATCTGTTCAGGCAAGAGCATATAATAATGGTAATAAAAATGCTGGCCATCGACTCGGTGTTCTTCTAAGGACTTTATTTATTTCAAGTCATGGCAACACTATAATATTAACAGTTCTACTATAATGTAAGCAGTTTTACTGTTTAGCTGGAAAGAGGTTAACTAACTTGCTTCAGATCACTCATCTCATAAATGGCAGGTCAGGTCCATACCCCAGGGATGGTCAGCTCCAGAGCCACAGCTCAGCCACAGCTGCTACCTCTAATGAAGACAAGTGACTACTTGATGATCTGGGAGCAACAGAGACTTATGGAAATATTGTGTGGGCTTCTGCCATAGACCAGACCTAGACACATACACCTGTGATCTTTGGAGTTTTTCTACATGTATGGATTGGGGAAGAAGGAGTAAGGAAGAGATCTTATTCTTTTGAGTTCTGAGAACCATATTATTATTATACCTAAATATTGACTTCGCAGTATATTAAAAGGCAGATACTCCCTAAATAGAAGTTAACAATATCAGCAACAAAAATTAAATTCCTGTTTTGTCTTAGGATGACATATGTAATAAAACAAAAAGAGGGCATATTTTACAAGCCATATGCTTTCTAAAATGAAACATGCTTACGTGTAATCACTTTTGATATTATGAAGGAAGGTACAATTATTCCCAAATCGTTATGCTTTGTTTATATTATATAAGCTCCAAGGCGTCATCTGTATTGCATGCGTGCTAAGTCGCTTCAGTCGTGTCTGACTCTTTGTGACACTATGGTCTGTAGCCCCCAGGCTTGTCTGCCCAGGGGTTTCTCCAGGCAAGAATATTGGAGTGGGTTGCCATTTGTGTTACTCGATGGCAAATGGTGGCATTAGCAAGACTCTGAACTAGACACCTCCAACGTGTGCCTGCTTCTATAGCTCTCACAACATCCCATTATCACGGCAAGTTCAACATTCCACAGACTTCATGTGTTTTACTTAGTGTTTAATCAGAATAATCCAGGAAGAGAAAGTGGCAGTTCTACATCCACCCTGGCTTAGAATTTGGCATAGGCATCTTATTTTGCCCAAAATGAAAACATTTGGCCTTGATGGAAAATAAGATACTTTATTAAAACTAATAAGCATAAAGCTATTTTGCTTAAACATCTTGCTTAAGCTAAAGGAGTTAGAAAAATATCAATCTTAGGGAAGAGAGAAACCTTAGGGGCAATTTGGCCCTTCACACTAAAAAGGCTGCTATTACTGCTAGATTTCCCTACTTTACTTTCTTACTTTATGGTTTCAAAGACAAAAAACTCTGATCTTTTTTTTGCTTCCTCATTTTGTATGTGAAGTAAAACTTCAGGGTTGTAATTAATTTCACTGTAATTTCTCATGATGTAATTAATGCTGCATCCTTCACCTCCTTCTCAACTCCAGGAGACCTCTACTGCCTAGGGAGTCTCCAGCTCAATTTCTTGAAGTACAACCTGAGTGAAAAAGTAAAGCAAGGTTGACTCTTAAACACTACTTTGCAGTAGTTCTGGCTTTCTTCTGTTGACAGATGAGAAGGGGCTTAAAATTATACAGATGAGATATACATAATGTCTATTCACATATCTGAGTGCATATAAATGTGGGTTTGATCCCTGGGTCAAGAAGATCCCCTGGAGGAGGGCACGGCAACCCACTCCAGTCTTCTTGCCTGGAGAATCCCATGGACAGAGGAGCCTGGCGGCTACAGTCCACAGAGTCGTAAAGAGTCAGACATGACTGAGCAACTTAGCCCACAGCACACAGGCGAGGTATACCTAATATCTATTCACATATCTGAGCACATATAAAGATGTCTGCTTTTTTTGATTTAGAAGGGAATAATTTTGAACTTTCCCTTTTAAAAAGAGCAAAAAACTCTCTAAAGTGTTTATAATTAAAAGATGCAGTAGCTTATTGTTTCCTGACTCTCTTGTGGTTTTCATTACTGTTGAAGTAATACTGGGTTACATATACTAACACACTCATGTAGTATTTATAGACATGATGCTATGAATTTTTATATATTTCTTATATCACTTAATCCTAACAATAATCCTAAGAGGTCAGTACCATCACCAGGAGATAAATGTGATTTGTCTAATATTTCAAAGCCTGTTATGACGGTTCAAAGATTAGAACTCATAGATTGAGACATACACTATTGATACAGTGTTAAAATAGATAACTAGTGAGAACCTGTATCACACAGGGATCTCTACTTAGTGCTGTGTGTGACCTAAATGGGAAGGATATCCAAACAAAGATGGAATATATGCATACATAGAATGGAATATATGTGTATACATATACAGTTGATTCACTTTGCCCTATGGTAGAAACTAACACGTTGTAAAGCAACCATACTCCAATAAAAATTAAAAAAGAAAATGAACTATAACTCAGGTCTGCTTTATCAATCAGGGTCCAATTAGAAAATAAAACTGCATGGTGATTTGAGCAGGAAATGTTGAACGTAAAGAATTATTAACTCTGATGGAGATTAGGGAAACTGAGATAGACTGTGGGCGTGTGCTAAGTTCCTTCAGTCGTTTCCAGCTCTTTGTGACCCCATGGACTGTAGCCCACCAGGCTCCTCTGTCCATGGGATTCTCCAGGCAAGNTAGAAAATAAAACTGCATGGTGATTTGAGCAGGAAATGTTGAACGTAAAGAATTATTAACTCTGATGGAGATTAGGGAAACTGAGATAGACTGTGGGCGTGTGCTAAGTTCCTTCAGTCGTTTCCAGCTCTTTGTGACCCCATGGACTGTAGCCCACCAGGCTCCTCTGTCCATGGGATTCTCCAGGCAAGAATACTGGAATGGCTTGCCATGCCCTTCTCCCGGGGATCTTCCTGACCCAGGGATCAAACCCACATCTCTTATGTCTCCTCCATTGGCAGACAGGCTCTTTACTACTAGTGCCACCTGGGAAGCCCAAGACTGGCTATTAAGGGCAAAAGTAACCTTAAAGAATTGAGAAAACATACAGAACAGACTTATGGATGTGGGGACAGGGAGGGGGGAGGAAGAAGAGGGTGAGATGTGTGGAGAGAGTAACATGGAAACATATTCATCACCATATGTGAAATACAATAGTCAACCAGTGGGAATTTGCTGTATGACTCAGGGAACTCAAACTGGGGCTCTGTAACAACCTAGCGGGGTAGCTGGGATGGAAGGTAGGGGAGAAGTTCAAGAGGGAGGGGAGATAGGTATACTTATGACGGATTCCTGTTGATATTTGATAGAAACCAACACAATATTGTGGAGCATTATCCTGCAGTTAAAAATAAATAAGTTTAATTATAAAAAAAGAATTGAGAAGACGAGTCACACTACCTGTCAGTCTGAGGACAGACCACTTGAGGAAAGAACAAATTTTAAACAGTGCCCCTTACCGTATTTCTCCCTGTAATTTGGATCCAGCTCTTCTCGGAGAGGACACAGCTGTGACCCAGTAAATAGAGACACTCACGAATGGAGCATGCTAGTATAGTTCCCAGGGAAGTTACTTCCTGGGGTTCTGGGGAAGCTGTTTTCAGGGACGTGTCCCGGTGTGGAAACCATTCAAGGGAAGGTGGTGCTGCAAGGGACGTGCCCACAAGCTCCCAGTGTGTGTGTCTCAGGAGCCCTATGAGGTGCCAGGCAGCATGGCCCAGAAAACCCTGAACCGTTGGTCACTATTTACTATAGGAGACAATCCCCCAGAACTGGGAAGAACCCCTTTATCCACTAGTTTTCTAGACTGCCTTCTATCAGGGATGTTTAAAATTTTGCCAGATGGCAAGGGGGAAATATTCTAGTCTCACAAAAAGGACAGTGAAGATGGATTTTGGGTGAAGCAACAGATGGGGCTCCCTGGGGGTGCTAGTGGTAAAGAACCTGCATATCAGTGCAGGAGATGTAAGAGACACGGGTTCAGTCCTGGGTTGGGAAGAGCTCCTGGAGAAGGGCATGGCAACCCATTCCAGTACTCCTGACTGGAGGATCTCACGGACACAGGGGCCTGGCGGACTACAGGCCATAGGGTTGCAAAGAGTCGGACATGGTTGAAGCGACTTAGCGTGTAAAAGATGGCGACCTGGCACAGTATCTACCAACAAATCTACTTTCTTTTTCATTTACTCATTATGTTGTACTGCCTTATACTTACTGTACTACAAAAGACAATATTTTAAAAAAATAAAGGGGAGAAGAAGGAAGGAAGGAAGTTGGGAAAAAAAGAAAAAGAATGTAACAGGATTATAAATGAAGATTTATATTAGTATCTTTTCTTTGAAATGTTTCTGGGTAGAATTGCTTTGACTTAATTGCTCAGTAGACTGCCTCATTGAATTTTAGGACTTTGGGTTATCAACCAAAAACTGAAAACACAAACTGAATGCCCAAGGGCCGTAACAAGTGATTTTTCACTCCACAATTCAAATTATTCATTAATCACAGCTTTCTCATCTACTAGTCATTGTTATTTAGTCTCTAAGTTGTGTCCAACTCTTTTTGACCCTATGAACTGAAGGCTTTCCTGTCCTTCATTATCTCCTGAAGTTTGCTCAGACTCATGTCCATTGAGTCAGTGATGGCTATCTAGCCATCTCATCCGCTGCCATGCCCTTCTCCTCCTGCCCTCAATCTTTCCAAGTGCCAGGGTCTTTCCCAACTAGTCAGCCCTTTGCATCAGGTGGCAAAAGTATTGGAGCTTCTGTTTCAGCCTCAGTCCTTCCAATGAATATTCAGGGTTGATTTCCTTTAGTACTGACTGGTTGGATCTCCTTGCAGTCCAGGGGGCTCTTAGGTGTCTTCTCCAGCACCACAACTTGAAAGCTAGTTAATGCAGGTCATATTCACTTGACAAACATTTGTTTGCAAATGAGAGCTTCTCCTCAGTTCAGTTCAGTTCAGTCGCTCAGTCGTGACCGACTCTTTGTGACCCCATGGACTGCAGAACACCAGGCTTCCCTGTCCATCACCAACTCCTAGAGCTTACTCAAAGTCACGTCCATCACGTCGGTGATGCCATCCAACCATCCCATCCTCTGTCATCCCCTTTTCCTCGCGTCTTCAATCTTTCCCAGCATCAGGTATTTTCAAATGAGTCAGTTCTTTGCATCAGGTGGCCAAAGCATCTACTCAGATAATCCAAATCCTAATTGCGTCAGTTGCAGATTCTAAGACTTAGGCAAGTTATTTAATTTCTTTGGACCTCAAATGCCTCATGTGAAATGAAGAAAATAACAGTATTGACCTTACAGGTGTGCTGTGAAAATTAAATGTGTTAATGTTCAAAAGCAGTTGGGGCCGTTTCTTGCATATAGTAAGTGTTATATAAATATTTGTATAGGCGATGTTACATTTTATTAAAGACCATAGTCTAAGAATATTGATTCAGTAGTTCTAGTTTATGGAGCTCTATATTTACTCAATATTTTTCTCAGATTATTGTTTAATGGCAATTAAAATATGATTATGTTATAGTATATTTAATATGAATGCTATTAGTTGGTCATCTTACTTTTTTTCACAGCTATTAACAGCACTGCTTTAGACTGATAGTATTGAAGGATTCTACTTGTAAGCCTTTACTCCTTAATTTTTGCTAGGAATTATCTGAAAGACCAGATTTTTGGTAAAGTATTTTTGGCTAAGGAGAACTATGTTGTCTAACTATGTTGCATAACCATTAGCATTCAAATGTTTCAATAGTTTTTAATTTTCATCCCTTAAAAGAAAGGGATATGAAATTTTGTAAAAGGTCTAAAATTAAAAAAGAATGTTGTTTTTTATTCTTTTTACAGAAGACCGTGAAAAATACTCTAATATCATCAAGAAGCACAATGCAATTGAAATGTTATTTACACTCTACCCTCCTCAAGGTGCTCATGTGTCTACTAATTTAAGGCTTAGGTCAACTTGGCTGAGACCCATAGTAAATGGGGAAGAAGGATATAAGTATATAGGTAAGATTCTGAACCTTATTATTTCTTTTTATAAATAAGGAAGAGACTTGTACTTTATATAACTCTTATTCATCACTTTAGATGATATGGGATGATACATTGGCCTTATAGAATATTCCCTTTTGCTTTTAAATATTATACTTGCAGTTTAAAAAGTGGCTATTTTATACTTTGGTGACTCCATTAGAATAGTGGAAATACTGTGTTAATCCATTCGCCAGATGATGGATTTTTTTTTTTTTTTTTTACTGTGCTCCTATAAGGAACACTGCTATACACATTCGTGTACAGGGCTGTGTATAGACATATGTTTGCATTTCTCTTGTCTAGACTTATTTCCAAAGTGGTTATGCCATTTCATATTTCCTATCAGTAGAAATAAGAGAGTGGCTTTTGATCCATAGCTGTATCACTACTCACTATAATCAGTTATTTTAATTTTAGCCATTCTAAGTGATATGAATTGGTATTCCATTGCGCTTTCAATTTGTATTTCTCTAATAGACAGTGATTCGATGTCATGGCCAAGGGGCTTGAATAATTCAGTGAAACTATCAGCCATGCCATGCAGGGCCACCTAAGATGGACAGGTCATAGTGGAGAGTTCTGACCAAACATGGAGGAGGGAATGACAGATCACTCCAGTATTCTTGCCACCAGAATCCCGTGAACAGTATGATAAGGCAAAAAGATATGACACTCATCATTCAGGAAGATGAGCACCCCAGGTTGGAGTACAATATAGTACTGGGGAGGAGCAGAGGGTGATTACTAATAGCTCCAGAAAGAGCGAAATGGCTGGGCCAAAGGGGAAACAGCGCTCATTTGTGGATGTGTCTGGTGGTGAAAGTAAAGTCTGATGCTGTAAAGAACAATATTGCATAGGAATCTGGAACATTAATTGGTCCGTGAATCAAGGTAAATTGGCCATGGTCAAGCAGGAGATGGCAAAAGTGAACATTGACATCTTAGGAAACAGTGAACTAAAATGGAAGGGAATCAGTTTAAAACTCAATATTTAAAAAACTAAGATCATGGCATCCAGTCCCATCACTTCATGGCAAATAGATAGGCAAAAAGTGGAAGCAGTGACAGATTTTATTTTCTTGGGCTCCAAAATCACTGCAGACGGCGACTGCAGTCAGCACCACAGTTTGAAGGCATCAATTCTTTGGTGCTCAGCCTTCTTTACAGTCAAACTCTCACATTTATACATGACTGTTGGAAAAACCATCGCTTTGACTATATGGGACTTGATGGCAAAGTGATGTCTTTGCTTTTTAATACACTGTCTAGGTTTGTCATAGCTTCACTTCCAAGGAGCAAATGTCTTTTAATTTCCTGACTGCAGTTGCCGTCTGCAGTGAGTTTGGAGCCCAAGAAAATAAAATCTGTCACTGCTTCCACTTTTGGCTTATCTATTTGTCATGAAGTGATGGGACTGGAGAAAACCCTTGAGATTCCTTTGGACAGCAAGATTAAATCAGTCATAAAGTAAGTCAGCCCTGAATATTCACTGGAAGGACTGATGCCAAAGCTCCAATACTTGGGCCACATAAAGCCAAGAGATGATGAAGGACAGGGAATCCTGGCGTGCTGCAGTCCATGGGTCACAAAGAGTCAGGCAGGACTTAGCAACTGAGCGACAAGCAGACAATGATATACAGCATATTTTCATGTATTTGTCATTTCTGTATCTTCCTTGGTGAAGTGCTTGTTTAAACCTTTTGCCATATTTATATTTTTTGCTATTGTTCTTAATTGTTGCGAGATGTTTCAATATTCTGACTATAAACTCTTTAATATACATATGCTTTGTAATATTTTCTCCCAGTTTGTGACTTGTTTTTTTCTTTCTCTTCCTTCTGAACAGCAGAGGATTTTAATTTTGATAAAGTCAAGTTTATCACAATTATGGCTGATGCTTTTCCTGTCATCCAAGAAATATTAGTTAGACCTTTGGTCAAAAGAGTTTCTTCTAGAAACTTTATAGTTTAAAATTTTATATTTCAATGTATGGTTTTTTGAATTACATTTTATACGTGACTCAAGGTATCTAACATATTGATATTCAAATGTGCTAACACTGCTTGTCGAAAAGACTGTCCTTCTGTGATTAGTTTATATTTTGGGAAACCAAATGAACCAAAGAAAAAATATAGATGCAAATAAGCACATTAAAAAATAACCAGAATCATTAATCAATAGGAAAATACATATAAAAGCCAAAATGTCATAGTACCACTCCTTTATTAGAATGCCTAAAATAAAATTTAAAAATCTGATAATTCCAAATCTAGCAAGAATGTGGAATAACTGGCACATTCATACATTGCTAGTGGAAATGCTAAACTGCACAGTGGGTTTCTAAAGACTTTGATACTTTCTTACAAATTAATATGCTCTAACCATAAAACCTGGCTGTCCTACACAAAGGTAATTTGCAAGAGGAATGAAAGTATTTGTTCACATGAAAACCTATAATGAATATATGTAGCTGATTAATCATAATTGCCAAGAGCTGGAACAACACAAATGTTCTTCAGCTAGTGAACGAATAATCAAAATTTGTTAACATTTATACAATGAAGTACTATCAAGCAATAAAAAGGAAGGAGCTATTGATTCAATAACGTAGATGAATTTTAAATGCATCGTGGTAAGTGAAAGAAGCCAGACTCAAAGGCTATGTGTGTGCGTGTGTGCTAAGTCGCTCCAGCTGTGCCTGACTCATTGAGACACTGTAGACCATAGCTTGCCAGGCTCCTCTGTTCATGGGATTCTCTAGGCAAGGGTACTGGAGTGGACTGCCATGGCCTCCTCCTGGGGATCTTGCCTCAGGGATCCAGCCCGTGTCTCATAGGTCTCCTGCATTGTCAGGCGGGTTCTTTATCTCTAGGGTCACCTAGGAAGCCCATCGATGGTGTAAAATGCATTTAACAAGCAACATGCTGCTGCTGCTGCTGCTGCTGCTGCTAAGTCGCTTCAGTCGTGTCTGACTCTATGCGACCCCATAGACAGCAGCCCACCAGGCTCCTCCGTCCCTGGGATTCTGCAGGCAAGAACACTGGAGTGGGGTGCCATTTCCTCTTCCAGTGCATGAAAGAGAAAAGTGAAAGTGAAGTTGCTCAGTCGTGTCTGACTCTTCGCGACCCCATGGACTGCAGCCCACCAGGCTCCTCCGTCCATGGGATCTTCCAGGCAAGAGTACTGGAGTGGGGTGCCATTGCCTTCTCCAAACAAGCAACATGACTGAATCTCAAGTGAGTTATGCTGAAAAAAGTCAGACAAAAAAGAGTACAAGAGTATGATTCTGTTTATATAAAAGTCTAGAAGTTGCAAATAAACTAGGCCCATGACAGAATCAGATCTGTGGTTACCTGGAATGGATATGGGAAATGAAGTGAGATTATAATAGAGAATGCAATAGAGAGAATAGAGATAGAGATAGAGAATGCAGTAGAGAATAGAGAATGCAATAGAGAATACAATAGAGAATGCAATAGAGAATGCAGAGAATACAAATGAAGTGGATTACAATAGAGAATGCAAATGTTTATTAACTTGATTGTGGTTATGGGGGATGGTCCCATGGGTGTAAACATATGTCAAAATTTGTCAAATTATACACTTTAAGTATGTGTAGTTTTTCATTTACATGTCAATGAAGCTATAAAAATAAAGTTGAAAGCATAAATTTAAAGAACCAAAATAGTGAAATTGGTATTTGGGGAATTATTTTTAAAGGTGATTCTCTTTAAGTTTTAAAACTAGTATGTTAGAGATATCTACAGAGAGTCACAAATTAAATGCAGTCTCATTTGGCTTGTGCATATAAAGGTGTATTTAAGTGTTCAATTCTAAAAGATAGCCTGGAGAAAGAAGAGGAAACAGAAAGAAAATTATGAAAAAGAAAGTTGAGGCTTTAGGTTCTATGAGATGAACTAAGATCCTGATTGCAATTTATTTTCTCTTGGCAATTTCCCCCTTGAAAAATTAGCCTATCATTCTAAAAAATTTGCATCATTGTTTAGAGCTAGCCTATCATTCTAAAAGATTTGTGTTCATTGTTTAGAGTCCATTTGTGAACATTTGGTCCAAATAAAACAAACAGAAAGGAGATATGCAAGTGGCCTTGTAAGTTGAAGACTCCGTCTTCTGAAGTTTTATGCTGTCTTTCCCCTTTTCAGTGAGTGGCCAGGGCCTTGTATCTTTTTAAGTTACCATTGTTATTAAATTGATTGACAGTAGAGTTTGCAGCATTTACCTTGAAAAAGATTAGTCTATTACAGAAGTGCCTTCTAAAACTCAGTAACTCCTTGACTATAAACATTTTAGGGAAGATAACTCTGGAATGTATTACATTTTTCAACATTAATACTCCACAGTGTAGCACTCCTGTTTATCGTTTTCACTCTGTGGATTTAGAGATGTATCATCAGCAAGAACTTAGGAGTAGTTAGTAGAGTTACTGAATGTTCTATAAATGGCATGGGCTGCTAACAAATTATGTAATATAAAGATCACACATACTCTAAAAATATTTGGCATTTCCATATTTTACATCCCAGAATTCCTAGCAAAGTAGCTTGAATGTAACTGGAATGTTGCATAAGTCATAATTTCAAATTGCTTAATATGCACAAATTATTTCTTCTGAATCATAATTTTTTAGTCTTACAACATCAATGAAGTAAAAAAAAATGTCTAAATTTTTTTCAGGAGCATATGTCTTGTCAAACTTGTTTTCAGAAAGCTTATTTTGGAAGGCTAGTCTTTTAACATGCTTTTGATTGTATTTCCTTATGAGTTGTCTGTCTTTGAGCTCACCTGACCTCCTGGCCTGTCACAGATACACTGAACTTGTTCCTCTCCTTCATTAAAGTTTCTGTGACTTTGGTGAATGTCCAACTTGGAAGCTGTAACTTACATAAAAGAGCTTGTGGAATTCTAATGGGAATACATTAAAAGGGGTAGGTTAGCTATTGTCTTTCAGGGAAATAATTTAGGGAATACAAATGAATGATTAAGCTACTTTTTCAAGCCAATGGTCCATTCTTAACTAAAATCATATTGTTATATTAATGTAAGATTTCTAATTAGTTCAGATTCCATGTAATGAGCAAAGACCTCTACCTCTACTCCTATTTCACACAGCATTTTGAGCCCTTCGTGTTGTAAATTTTACTTACCTTGATAACATATGGATATTTAAGTTTTATAAATACTATTGGAACCTGACTTCCTGGCAGAATTGCTGTTATCCTATTATGAGAACAAGGTATCTTTTTATGTCCTTCAGTTTATTCCACAGCCTTCGGGCAAGATCTAATGTACATTAGCCAAATGAGAATCCTTCCTATCTTTTAAAGACTGTGGCAATTACTCGGTTGTCCTTGACAGTCAAGTCTGGTTTTTGATGATCTTCTTTCAGAATTGTCTACATTGCAACATCAGTTCAGTTCAGTCACTCAGTCATGTCCAACTCTTTGCGACCCCATGAATTGCAGCATGCCAGGCCTCCCTGTCCATCACCAACTCCCGGAGTTCATTCAGACTCACATCCATTGAGTCAGTGATGCAATCCAGCCATCTCGTCCTCTGTCATCCCCTTCTCCTCCTGCCTCCAATCCCTCCCAGCATCAGAGTCTTTTCCAATGAGTCAACTCTTTGCATGAGGTGGCCAAAATACTGGAGTTTCAGCTTTAGTATCATTCCTTCCAAAGAAATCCCAGGGTTGATCTCCTTCAGAATGGACTGATTGCATCTCCTTGCAGTCCAAGGGACTCTCAAGAGTCTTCTCCAACACCACAGTTCAAAACCATCAATTCTTCGGCACTCAGCCTTCTTCATAGTCCAACTCTCACATCCATACATGACCACAGGAAAAACCATAGCCTTGACTAGACGGACCTTAGTCGGCAAACTAATGTCTCTGCTTTTGAATATGCTATCTAGGTTGGTCATAACTTTTCTTCCAAAGAGTAAGCGTCTTTTAATTTCATGGCTGCAGTCACCATCTGCAGTGATTTTGGAGCCCCCCCAAAATAAAGTCTGACACTGTTTCCACTGTTTGCCCATCTATTTCCCATGAAGTAATGGGACTGGAACATTGCAACATAAGACTTTCTTTTCTTACATCCTTATTGCAGTTGTAATTATTTTACTCTCCACAAAATATATGCTATGCCTGGATGTTAAGACTTTTTTTTTGTTCTAAAAAATATTCTTTTTAAAATATTGTTCCTCAGAAGCTCTCCTTCTGATCCATAATGTCTTTTGGCACTTCTCTCTAAACATTTCCCACATTTTCTCATTTGTTTTAAGTGATGGAACTCAGACTAAGATTTAATAATCCAATAAATCTGATTTATTGTGAATATAGTCCTAGCTACTATGAATTCTGCTTATATCTTTTCACTTTTTTAGACTTTTAAAATACATATCTCGGCATTTACTTGGATTTCTAATAATCATTTTTAATCTCCTTTTTATGGCATATTTTCTTGTAACTATTAGACATATGTAATTTATATTGCCTTTTTAAATTTTGTACCCTAACTTGTCCTGATTTCACTTAACTTATTTAGGATATGGGCATTTATTGCTCTTGTCAAAACTCAACTGGGTGTTGTGCTCTAGCCAGTGAGGAATTGAGGTCTATGTGCATAGAGCAGCATGGAGGTGAAACCTCCAGTACCATTCTACCTTCTGCAAGGTTGATGGCAGCCCCAGTGAGAGCTTGACTGTAACTTCATGAGAAACCCTGGCCTGATCCACCCAGAAAGCCCACTCCAGACTCCTGACTCACTGTGTGAGTCTGTTGCTTTAAGCTTCTGCTGCTGCTGCTGCTAAGTCACTTCAGTCGTGTCCGACTCTGTGTGACCCCATAGACGGCAGGCCACCAGGCTCCCCCATCCCTGGGACTCTCCAGGCAAGAATGCTGGAGTGGGTTGCCATTTCCTTCTCCAATGCATGAAAGAGAAAAGTGAAAGTGAAGTCGCTCAGTCTGTCTGACTGTTAGCGACCCCATGGACTGCAGCCCACCAGGCTACTCCATCCATTGGATTCTCCAGGCAAGAGTACTGGGGTAGGGTGCCATTGCCTTCCCCTTTTAAGCTTCTAGTTTGGGGGAAATTTGTTACAGAGCATCCAAGTCAGTGATTAGTATTTTTTAGCAGTGGAAGCAAAATGACATAGGATTGAGTGTGGTTCCTCAGGAAAGACTGGGTTGCTGATTGTCTGGCCTTCCTTCAGAGAACGTATTACTAGAGTGAAACTTTTGTTCTTTGGTTAACTATCAAAAGTAGAACCTCTCACTGATTGGTTGGCTTTCAGAAGTGTGTTTACTGAGGTGAGTTTCCACTGGCTGATAAAACAGGTTTAATATTGGTTCTGGGGGTTGCTTGTCAGCAATGCTGCATGCTTACTCACTCAGTCCTATACACGCCATTGCTACAGCCCATCAGATTTCTCTGTCCATGGGATATTTCAGCAAGAATATTGAAGTAGGTTGTCATTTCCTCCTCCAGGGTCTCTTCCCTACCCAGGGATTGAACCCGCATCTCCTGCGTCTCCTGCATTGCAGGCAGATTCTTTACCTACTGAGCCATCAGCATGGCTATAGAACTGTAACTGCTTCATTAAAGAGGTATAAAAAGTTCTAGTATTAAATTGTTACATAGATGTAGAACTGTTGAAAGTAAAAGTGTTAGCTGCTCAGTCACGTCCAACTCTTTGCAACCCCATGGACTGTAGCCCACCAGGCTCCTCTGTCCATAGAATTCTCTAGGCAACAATACTGCAGTGGTGAGCCATTCCCTTCTCCATGGGTATCTTCCCAACCCAGGGGCTGAACCTGGGTCTCCCTGCATTGCAGCAGATTCTTGACCATCTGAGCCACCAGGGAAGCAATGTTGTGGGGGAGTTATTCTCAGCATAGGTGCAGAAAGAAACAAAGGTATGTGGTAGTTGACTTACTGGAAGCAATTAAGCATAATTATGAACCTAGGATATATCTTGTCACCCTGCTTATTTAACTTTAATGCAGAGTACATCCTGCGAAATGCCAGGCTGGATGAAGCACAAGCTGGAATCAAGATTGCAGGGAGAAATATCAATAACCTAAAATTGATGCTTTTGAACTGTGGTGTTGGAGAAGACTCTTGAGAGTCCCTTGGACTGCAAGGAGATCCAACCAGTCCATTCTGAAGGAGATCAGCCCTGGGATTTCTTTGGAAGGAATGATGCTAAACCTGAAACTCCAGTACTTCGGCCACCTCATGCGAAGAGTTGACCCATTGGAAAAGACTCTGATGCTGGGAGGGATTGGGGGCAGGAGGAGAAGGGGACGGCCGAGGATGAGATGACTGCATGGCATCACTGACTCGATGGACGCGAGTCTGAGTGAACTCCGGGAGTTGGTGATGGACAGGGAAGCCTGGTGTGCTGCGATTCATGGGGTCACAAAGAGTTGGACACGACTGAGCGACTGAACTGAACTGAACTGAAGATATGCAGATGACACCACCCTTATGGTAGAAAGTGAAGAGGAACTAAAGAGCCTCTGGATGAAAGTGAAAGAGGAGAGTAAAAAAGCTGAATTTAAACTCAACATTTAAAAAACTAAGATCATGGCATCTGGTCACATCACTTCATGGTAAATAGATGGGGAAACAGTGGAAACGGAGACAGACTTTATTTTTTTGGTCTCCCAAAATCACTGTAGATGGTGACTGCAGTCATGAAATTGAAAGACACTTGCTTCTTGGAAGAAGTTCAGTTCAGTCGCTCAGTTGTGTCTGACTCTTTGCAACCTCACTGACTGCAGAATGCTAGGCTTCCCTGTCCATCACAAATTCCCAGAGCTTGCCCAAACTCATGTCCATTGAGTCGGTGATGCCATCCAACAATCTCATCCTCTGTTATCCCCTTCTCCTCCTGCCTTCAATCTTTCCCAGCATCAGGGTCTTTCCCAATGAGTCAGCTCTTCACATCAGGTGACCAAAGTATTGGAGCTTCATCTTTAGCATCAATCCCTCCAGTGAATATTCAGGACTGATTTCCTTTAGGATTGACTGGCTTGATCTCCTTGCAGTTCAATGGACTCTCAAGTCTTCTCCAGTACCACAGTTCAAAAGCATCAGTTCTTTGGTGCTCAGCTTTCTTTATGGTCCAACATTCACATACATACAAGACTACTGGAAAAACCATAGCTTTGACTATACAGACCTTTGTTGGTAAAGTAATGTTTGTTTTTGTTGACTGTATGGAGCTTCTCCATCTTCAGCTGTAAAGAATATAATCAGTCTGGTTTCTATATTGACCATTTGGTGATGTCCATGTGTAGAGTCGTCTCTTGTATTGTTGGAAGAAGGTGTTTGCTGTGACCAGTGCATTTTCTTGGCAAAACTCTCTTTAGCCTTTGCCCTGCTTCATTTTGTACTCTAAGGCAAGGCCAAACTTAGCTGTTACTCTAGGAATCTCTTGACTCCCTACTTTTGCATTCCAGTCCCACATGATGAAATGGACATATTTTTTTTGGTGTTAGTTGTAGAAGGTCTTGTAGGTCTTCGTAGATCTGTTCAACTTCAGCTTATTCGGCATTAGTGGTTAGGGCATAGACCTGTATTACTATGATTTTGAATGTTTTGCCTTGGAAATGAACAGAGATCATTCTGTTGTTTTTGAGATTGCACCCAAGTAATGCATTTTGGACTCTTTTGTTCACTATGAGGGCCACTCCATTTCTTCAAAGGGATTCTTTCCCACACTGGTAGATATAATGATCATCTGAATTAAATTTCCTCATTCCTGTCAACTTTAGTTCACCGATTCCTAATATGTTGATGCTCACTATTGCCATTTCGTATTTGATCATTTCCTTGGAAGAAAATCTATGACAAATCTAGATGACATATTAAAGAGCAGAGACATTACTTTGCCAACAAAGATCCATATAGTCAAAGTTGTGGTTTTTCCAGTAGTCATGTATGGATATGAGAGTTGGACCATAAAGAAAGCTGAGTGCCAAAGAACTGATGCTTTTGAACTCTGGTGTTGGAGAAGACTCTTGAGAGTCCCTTGGACAGCAGTAATATCAAACCATTCAATCCTAAAGGAAATCAGTCCTGAATATGGAGGGACTGATGCTGAAGCTGAAGCTGAAGCTCCAATGTTTTGGCTACCTGATGCGAAGAGCTGACTCTATTAGAAAAGACCCTGATGCCAGGAAAGATAGAAGACAGGAGGAGAAGGGGATGACAAAGGATGAGACTGTTGGATGGCATCACTGACTCAATGGACATGAGTTTTAGCAAGCTCCTGGTGATGGTGAAGGACAGGGAAGCCTGGTGTGCTGCAGTTCGTGGGGTTACAAAATGCAGACATGACTGAGCAACTGAACAGCAGCAACAAGAACATGAACCTAGGGAAAGAGAATGACTGTATCTGGCAGTATTAGACATGATTTTATAAAGATGGGGATATATCAGTTTATTCTTACAGGATAGGTTACAGTTACTAAATACAGAATAGAAGAAAGTGTAAGGCAACAGGGAAGGCATGAAGGAGTCCAGATGTTGGAACTAACTTTAAGTTCTTTTTTACTGAATTCTTCTGCACAACTTAGTACAAGACTATTTTTTCCCTACTGGGATATAATTGGTGAATAATATTATATTATTCTCAGGAGTATAGTTTGATTTGATATTTTTATTATATATATTGTGAAAAGATTAACACAATAAATCTAGTTATTATGATAACATAGTTACAAATTCTTTTTCTTGTGGCAAGAACTTTTAAGATCTACCTTCTTAGTAAGTGTCAAATGTATATTATAGTATTATTCATGTCAATGTATGCCAAAACCAATAGAGTACTGTAAAGTAAAATAAAGTAAAATGGAAGTTCAAANGGCAAGAACTTTTAAGATCTACCTTCTTAGTAAGTGTCAAATGTATATTATAGTATTATTCATGTCAATGTATGCCAAAACCAATAGAGTACTGTAAAGTAAAATAAAGTAAAATGGAAGTTCAAAAAAAATAAAATAAAATAAAACACAGGAAAAAAAAAGAATAATCTCCAAACTCTACATTATAGCCCCATGATTTATTTTATAACTAGAAATTTGTACCTTTGATTACCTTCTCCCATTTACCCACCTCCCTACCTCTGGCAAACACCAATCTATTCTCTTTATCTATGACTTCAGTGTTTTTTTGTGTTTGTTTTATTCCATATATAATGTGTAATTTTATGATACTTGTCATTTTCTGTCTGATTTATGTCACTCCCTCTCAGTGTTATGACCTCATGGTACAACCATATTGTTGCAAATGGCAAAATTCCCTTTGCTTTATAGCTGAATAATATTGGCTGAGATGGCAAAGAATCCACCTGCAATGCAGGAGACCTGGATTCAATTCCTGGGTTGGAAAGACACCTTGAAGAAGGGAATAGTTACTCACTCCAATATTCTTGCCTAGAGAATTCCATGGACAGAGGAGCCTGGTGAGCTACAGTCCATGGGGTCACAAAGAGTCGGATATGACTGAGCACAGACACAATATTCTCTTGTATGGAATTTTTTATCCCTATACCCATCGATCGGGGAAGGCAATGGCACCCCACCCCAGTACTCTTGCCTGGAAAATCCAATGGACGGAGTAGCCTGGTGGGCTGCAGTCCATGGGGTCGCTAACAGTCGGACAGACTGAGCGACTTCACTTTGACTTTTCTCTTTCATGCATTGGAGAAGGAAATGGCAACCCACCCCAGTGTTCTTGCCTGGAGAGTCCCAGAGACGGGGGAGCCTGGTGGGCTGCCGTCTATGGGGTCACACAGAGTCAGACACGACTGAAGTGACTTAGCAGCAGCAGCAGCAGCAGCATACCCATCGATGGGCATATGGGTATTTCCACGTCTTAGCTATTGCAAATAGTACTGCAGTGAATATAGGGGTACCCATGTTTTTGAGTTAGTATTTTTTTTCCCTCAGATAAATACCAAGCTGTGGAATTTACAGACACTGATTCTATTTTTAACTTTTTCAGGAACCTTCATATCTTTTTCTCTGGTAGTGCTATTAGCTGTTGAGAGCATATTCCTTATTTCCACACTAAAATTCTTTATCTCATCATAAGTATTTATGCATAACTATTTGTTTTATAAATGTATAAGTATTTATAAATGCAAAGTATTACTATAGCAGTTGAATCATTTTTTCATCTCTTAGTTATCAACATACCTTTGTTTTGGGATCTTCCCTGGTGGCTCAGATGGTAAAGCGTCTGTCTACAATGTGGGAGACCTGGGTTCGATCCCTGGGATGGGAAGATCCCCTGGAGAAGGAAATGGCAAACCACTCCAGAACTCTTGTCTGGAAAACCCCATGGACAGAGGAGCCCGGTAGGCTACAGTCCATGAGGTCGCAAAAGTCCGACACGACTGAGCAACTTCACTTTCACGTTTATACCTTTTGCTTACTCTCTCTGGATTCATTCAGAGATTACCATGATATGGATGTAATATAATATGGCGCTGTTTTTTAATATGTAACATTTTTAATTTAATAAAATATAATTTAACCAGAATGAAGGCAGAAATCCAAGATAATAAGAGCCTATTCAGCCCTCCACAAATCTTTACTGAGTACCTTGTGTTCAATACTCTGTGATAAATTTGAGGATGTTTCAAAAGTAAATATACTATCTTCCCTCTTGTGTGTTTATGATTTATGCTGGGGAAATGATCCGTATACATAAGTAACTACAATAGAAAACATGAAGTGGTGAGTGGTGTAAAACAAGCACATGCTGAGTTCTCACTTGCTCTGCTAAGCAGTCTTGAGAGGAGGGTGTAGAAGGCGCTTTTCAAGGGAGAGGAGGCTGAGCTCCTCTGAGTGTCTGAAGTGCAGACACTCCTGACATCTTTTGAGAGCTGTGAGGATGCCTCTAAAGTTATGACATGCTCACATTCACAATACACATAACCTGTCCTTCTAAAATAGCAATAATTTAAAACAGTACACTTGTTGAATTCAGAGAAAGACAGATATCATGTGATAGCATTTATATGTGGAATCTGAAAAAAAAAAGATACAAATGAACTTACTTACAAAACCAAAATAGACTCACAGACACAGAAGACACACTTATAGTTACCAAAGGGGAGGGGGGGGGAGGCTAAATTAGGAGGTATGAGTTAACATATACACACTATATTATATAAAATAGATAAATAACAAAGACCTACTGCATAGCATAGGGAACTATGTTCAATATTTTGTAATAACCTATAATGGAAAAGAATCTGAAAAAGAGTATATATGTATGTATAACTGACAAAACATTCCCCTTGTTTACTAAGAAGTATGCACTGCTTCATTATATAGGGATCAACTTCAATGTACTAGACAATTATATTTTATGTATAATCTGAACATAAAGATTTTTAGAAAATCTAAAGTTATAAAACAGGAAAATATTACTAAGAGTTCAGTTTCTTTAATATAGCAATTTTTATTCAGTTCAGTTCAGTCGCTCAGTCATGTCCGACTCTGCGACCCCATGAATCGCAGCACGCCAGGCGTCCATGTCCATCATCATCACCCAGAGTTCACTAAAACTCACATCCATCAAGTCGGTGATATCATCCAACCATCTCATCCTCTGTTGTCCCCTTCTCCTCCTGCCCCCAATCCCTCCCAGCATCAGAGTCTTTTCCAATGAGTCAACTCTTCATATGAGGTGCCCAATGTACTGGAGTTTCAACTTTAGCATCATTCCTTCCAAAGAAATTCCAGGGCTGATCTCCTTCAGAATGGACTGGTTGGATCTCCTTGCAGTCCAAGGGACTCTCAAGAGTCTTCTCCAACACCACAGTTTAAAAGCATCAATTCTTCGGCCCTCAGCTTTCTTCACATTCCAACTCTCACATCCATACATGACTACTGGAAAAACCATAGCCTTGACTAGATGGACCTTTGTTGGCAAAGTAATGTCTCTGCTTTTCAGTATGCTGTCTAGATTGGTCATAACTTTTCTTTCAAGGAGTAAGCATCTTTTAATTTCACCATCTGCAATAACCATCTGCAGTGATTTTGGAGCCCAAAAAAAGAAAGTCTGACACTGTTTCCACTGTTTCCCCATCTATTTCCCATGAAGTGATGGGACCAGATGCCATGATCTTCATTTTCTGAATGTTGAGCTTTAAGCCAACTTTTCACTCTCCACTTTCACTTTCATCAAGAGGCTTTTTAGCTCCTCTTCAATTTCTTCCATAAGGGTGGTGTCATCTGCATATCTGAGGTTATTGATATTTCTCCCAGCAATCTTGATTCCAGCTTGTGTTTCTTCCAGTCCAGCGTTTCTCATGATGTACTCTGCATATAAGTTAAATAAGCAGGGTGACAGTATACAGTCTTGACGTACTTCTTTTCCTATTTGGAACCAGTCTGTTTTTCCATGTCCAGTTCTAACTGTTGCTTCCTGACCTGCATACAGATTTCTCAAGAGGCACGTCAGATGGTTTGGTATTCCCATCTCTTTCAGAATTTTCCACAGTTTATTGTGATCCACACAGTCAAAGGCTTCGGCATAGTCAATAAAGCAGAAATAGATGTTTTTCTGGCAATTTTTATTACCTTGGCATTTTTTTACAACAATTTATAAAATTATTTGTAACTAGAATATTTTTGCCATCCCAGGTGGCGCTAGTGGTAAAGAATCTGCCTGCTGATACAGAAGATGCCAGCGATGTAGTTTTGATCCCTGAGTTGGGAAAATCCTCTGGAGTAGGAAATGGCAACCCACTCCAGTATTCTTGCCTGGAAAATTCCATGGACAGAGGAGCCTTGTGGGCTATAGTCTATGGATTCTCAGAGTCAAACATGCTGAGCTTGCACCCACTACCACCACCACTTATAAGGACAACATTTAAGCCCTGGAAGTAACCATGTTGCCCAATTCCCTTTCCACTGTTATCCGGAGTCATTTAGGGGTATTAAAAATGTAACATTTGAATTGAGGATCTGATGGTGCAGAGGCTAAACAGCCTGCTCAAGGTCATGACCTTAACTATTACTGTGACAATGATGATGATTCAAGTTCAGAGTCGCATCAGGAGCATCACCCCTCAACCCCACCACCACACACACATGCTTCCCAAACCACCCTGACTTCTTATCAAAACTAATTTTTCTGGACAAAATAACATCTTATGGAAAAATCCCAAGGAACATTTTAGCCAACCCAATAAGTAACATTGTATCTGCCTTTGTACTAGTCTTACTTTCTTCTTTGTTTTCCTCAAGTTTTACAGCTGGCTGCTGCTTTTGTCCTTCTAGTATTTTCTGAATCAAAAACCAAAAGGAATATACTCATTCCCCCTTTTGTTCTATCTTTTGAGTGGAGGTGAGGAGAGGCCTGGAGTCAAGGCACTCTGGTCCTGCAAAAACTCATATTGCCTGTGAATAGGTTAGATTCCAACCTCTTTGGAAAGCTCTGACTGTGCATTTTTGGCCCCTTCATATGTCGCTCTGCATGACTATTTTAAGCTCAATTCTTTTCCTTTTCCAACCACAAAGATTAAAGTGTAGGAAATAATATTTCATCATGAAACTTCACATAAAACAAAAATTGATCCTTTTTAGGTGTAGATTTTGTTTAAGCTGAAAATCATTTCATATCCCTAGGAGACAATGATGACTTTTCTCCCCAAGACTGCAATATAATGAGGTAAAAATGTTTTCACAATACTTCGGAATTTTTATAATTGTCCTCTGTATTGTTTGACTGTCAGTTAAATTAGAACATGTGATAATTGTAGGGAGCTGATAAGACTTTCTATTAAAGGTATGTCATTATGTTAATCTTGGTTCAAATATAGTTTGCCCGAATTTTATTTTGATTATATAATATTAGAATAAATTAACCTGTTAAATAAGATTACTCTAGAGGGCATAGCACATTTTAAATGTCTTTAAAATTAACCTCAATTTAAACAAGTATATAAATCATGTGCTACTAAATCTACAGTTGTGTTTCCTCTTCAAAGCCTTCACAATTTTGAGAATAAATATTTCTATATAAATATAGATTTTTTTAAACTTAAAATCAACCAATGAACAAGATTATTTAGCTTTTAATTCTTTGCATATTGTGGGAACATAGTAAATGATACAGTTTAAAAATTTTAGATACTCCCAGATTTCATTTGGTATTAAAACATCTACATTGATAGCTACTTGTTAACTTTATTTTGAAAACTACTTCCTGTGTCATGTTGCAAATAATATAGGTCTTTCAATGATTTTAACTGTAATTCCTTTATCCATGAATGGGAATCAGTGACTATGACCTCCACACATAGCTTTCTAAACTTTCACATCACGATTATGTACTGTCCATTTTATGATGATATGGCCTGCTTTTTTCAGAGTAAGTTTGACAGATATCTATTGAAAGATGAACTATTTCAACTCACCTTATTTAAAAGAAACACTCAAAACTTCATCTGTTTATATATTCATGCATTCAGTAAATATTCTGAAGTTCATGCATGGTAACTACATGCCAGGAACCTGTCGCAAGGTAGAGACATAAAAGGATCATGGAGCAAGGTGAACATTGAGTCGAATTCTTTCTAGTCAATATAGTTGACTCCTGAGAGTCAACAGTAGATTCTCAGGACCTTTCAGCTAAAATATTAATGATGGTTTGGCACCATCAAACAAACCTTTTGCTTTTCATAATTATGTATATTAACCTCCACCTGACTGTGTACTGTGTTCTTATTTGATATTTTAAGAATAAAGTTCAAAGGCAGAAGAGGGAAACTATAGAAAAGATGAGGAGATGAATTTTATAATAGCTATTGCTCCTAGTTATTGTCATTTTTTTTCCTGTGTGTGTGTGTTAGTCTCTTAGTCATGTCTGACTCTTTGTGACCCCATGGACTGTAACTGGCCAGGCTCCTCTGTCTATGGAATTCTCCAGGCAAGAGTACTGGAGTGAGTTGCCATTTCCTTCTCCAGGGGATCTTCCTGACCTAGGGACTGAACCTAGTTTTCCTGCATTGCAGGCAAATTCCTTACCATCTGAGCTATAGGGAAATCCCTCATTTTTTTCCCCTAGTTATTTCCCAAAACATCACTACACCGCTATACACTGTGATAGGTATGGGCAGATGTCAAGAGAACTATTTCTGTCTTTTTTAAAGAAGTGCTTACATAATGTACAACCTAAGTATACAAGTAGTAAAACAGTTTTTCCACACTGTAGAAACAGCAAGTGTGCTCTTTAATATATGTTCACTGTTCAAGAATAATCTGGTATTATGACTTGGATTTCTGGCTTTAACTTTGAGGTTAATCAGAATTCTTTAAAGTCAAAACAAATCAACGAATCTGTTTAATGAACTAGAACTGTCTCCAGATACTGTATTATTTGAAAATAAATAAAAATAATAATAATTACACTTAACATATATTGAATGCTTTCTATATGTGAAGAATTGTACAAAATGATTTATTTAAGTAATCTTATCTAATCCTCATAGAAACCCAGTAGGCCATACACCATAAGAACACTAAATCACAAAGAAGCAATATATCTAAAATGCATAGCTAGAAAGTGGTAGAGCTGTGACCTGAAACAACAGTGTTCTGATTTTTCAGCCCTTGATTCCAAAATATTTCAAGAAATGTAAGCTCTCCAACACATAACCCATAAAAGTCGTAAATCAGAACAAAAGCTTCAATATTAGTTCAAAAGAAAGGCCAACACTTACACACAATTGTTTGGATGGTAACTGTTTAATATTGTAAATAGATATAATTTTTTATTGGTAATTTTATGTAAGAGTCAATAAATTCTTCTGGGGAGAGGGAGTGCAAAATTAGTTCTTATGGACTTACACCAATGACCAATGCTGCGTTTTATTGCTTTTTTTCTAAAAAGGATGCCAGTAGTAGTGGCGTTAGTCGCTCAGTGGTGTCTGATTCTTTGCGGCCCATGGACTGTAGCCCACCAGGCTCCTCTGTCCATGGGATTATAAAGACACGAATACTGGAGTGGGTTGCATTCTCTTCTCCAAGGGATCTTCCCAACCCAGGGATCAAACCTGGGGCTCCTGCCTTGCAGGCAGATTCTTTACTGTCCAAGCTACCAGGGAAGCCTTTTGTTTATTACCAAAAACTACTTACCTTTAGAAAAGATGAAGAAGAAAATTTATTCATTTACTCAACCTACAAAATAGGCCCCAAGAGATAACTACCATTAACTTGCTGCTGTATTTTCTAATGTTCAGCTTTTTACAATACATAATTGTGATTACAGGGAATATAAAAGTTACACATACATACATGAACTTCGAAACCAATTTTTCTGATTATAAAAATAATATATGCTCATTATGGAAAGTTTAGAAAAAGAAAGTAAAGTAATTTTTTTAAGTCCTTGAAATATTCATCTCCTCAAAATAATCTGTCACTATTTATATGTATTTCATGAATTGCACAATGAATTATAAGACATTTCACTTACTGTATAGGTTAATACAATTAAACACATCTACATGTATTGATTTTTATCACAGTGAACTCAAGAATATTCATATGTCTGAATGAAAAATGATAATGAAGAGAATGATGGAACAATACCGTTAGCTTGGGAAAGTTTAGTCATCTTTCTTGATTGAGTAATTGAGTGATCTGAGCCATTCAACATTAGTCTAAAAGACACGGAAGAGCATCGATCACAATTCTCCATAAAGAAAACGGCCAATCTGTTTCTCTATGCTCCTCTGCTAACGTTAAATGGAAAAAAATAACACTACTCCCATCACAGTATCCAACTGTGTAAATCATTTAGCCAATTAAGAAGTTCTAGAAGATAACAAAGCCCATCATTGCTTTTGCTAGACTCAATATATGTAGGTAATGACCCTCACTCATCCCACAACCCCAAGTCACTATTCATATACTCTCACAATCTTCAAGTTTGTGTTTTTGCACATTTAAAGTGCCTTCAATGAGAAACAAAGTGAAAAAGGAAACGGAATTTTTGTCTAGCATGTGGTATCTGAACATATATACACCCAGTAGCTTGGAAGAGCCTAGCCTAAAGGGCGAATCACCGTAGAGGGGACAGCAAAGTGTGTCTCTCTCCTGTAGAGCAGAGAGGGGATGACTTGGTTGTAGAACTTTAAATATTAGATTATGGATTTTGAGTCTAGCAGGTTTTGGGTATGAAACAATGATACACCCATCGAAAGTATCCACCGTAATGTATAGTGAATTATGTTCTCTATTAGTCACACTAGAAAACTGCTAAATTAGATTCCAGGGGACTTAAGACAACAGAATGAGGCAACACTCAGAAATATCTTCAGATGAGATCAATTCCAGTGTAACCAAAGTACCCCAGAACAACTGGCTGCAGAGTGCTGAGCTCCACTGGAATGTAATTGCGTTGCAGTTCTGATCTGACATGAGGTAATAAAAACCCATTTGCAAGGAGAGAAGCACTGAGATGCAAGTTTTAGAGAGAATTCTAAAAGATCTTAGCAAACATCAACCTGGCAATAAAAAACCCCATCTAAGTAACGGGTTAAAGGTCGTGGCACAAGAAACACGATTCCCGAGACAGGGAAAAGAGCAATAGCGGAGCACCGTGAAGGGCAGAATCAAATCAGGCTGCGCCTGTGTTCTGACACCAATTCAGCAGGACCCCTGAGCTTGGGCTCCAAGCTGAATAAGGAAAAACCATAATTCGTGACATCTCCACCCTTAAATTTGGTCTTAATTACTCCTTCTGCCAAAGTCCATCTAAACGATTTTGAAAATTATTTAAATCCTCACCTACCTGTGAAAGTCTATTCCCTTCATAAAGCGAGAAAGCATATGAAATCTCTGGTCAAAATCTTCTCCCTCGGAAGTGTATAACAGCTCTTCATGTATCCTACATCTTTCAACGTATACAGATATAGCCAGAATAGCACAGCGAGCCTCAGCACCCAGCGTCCTCAACTATCAGCATTTTCTCAACGTTCAGAACATTCCTTGCTCTCTTCACTTTCTTCACTCTTGTTCAATTCACATTATTTCTGATCTGGACCAGTTAAAGTCTCTTAACAATCTTCTCCTTGCTCACCTTCCAGTCTGTTTTCACACAAAGTCAAAAAGTAAATCAGATCTCACTACTCCCATGCCTAACGTCTCTTATGCCTTCTCATTAAATTTTAAAGATCCCAAACACTCATCATGACCTGGAGAGCTTTCTGATCTCAGTTGAGGTGTCTCTAACCACCCCATCAAAAACGTCTTGCCTTAGTCCCTGTCTCTCTCCTAGTACAGCAAGCTGTTCTATTTTCATCATGGCTTTTATCACTAACTGAAATTCTATTATTTCTCCACTGATGCCCCAACTCACCGCTGGAGAACTTGTCTCCAGGACAGCTGGAATCTTGTCCACAGGTTCACAGCTTTCTCCTCCACCTCTAGCCGAGTGGTTCTCAGCCCTGTTGGCACATTATAAGCACCCGGGCAGCACTGAATAATACAGTCTGGGTGGGACCTCGACGCTGTTTTTTTCAGACCCTCCCTCCTCTCCAGGTGATTCTGTGCCTACCAGGAACTAAGAAACACTGCCTTATGGAAATGCTCAGCACATACAAGGTACTCAGTAACCTTTTAATTAAATGAATGAGGGCTTGGCTCCTACCTAAATTATATTTTAAATACAGCAATAGATAATTTATCAGGAATATGTTATTCCTCTGAGTCTTCAGAATCACTGGTTCTGCAGCATGTATTTTTAAGTCCATATTGGGAGAGAGAGACAGAGAGAGAGAAAGTATGAATGAGGGTGCGGGAAGCATGGGTTGCTGCGGGGGAGTGAGAGAGAGGGAGAGAGAGAGGCTGATGTGTTTCCTATGTTTTCATCCCTGAGTGAAGACAAATTTTTCTTGTACTAGTGTTAACCACCTGTTCATGGGTCTTAAGCATTCAGCCAGCTGATTAGGAGGCTGCTAAGCCAACCAGGGGCTTTCTTGGTGGCTCAGATAGTAAAGAATCTGCCTGCAATGTAGAAGACCCAGGTTCAATCCCTGGGTCAGGAAGATCCCCTGGAGAAGGGAATGGCAACCCACTCCAGTATTCTTGCCTGGAGAATCCCATGGACAGAGGAGCCTGGTGGGTTAATTACAGTCCACGGGGTTGCAAAGAGTTGGCTAGCACTTTCACTTTCAAACAAACTCTACTAGCAGGCTTTTCCCCAGCCCGGGTCTTAATGCCCAGCTCTTTAAATAGGTAAGTTTGGGAAAAGCTGCCTTTCAGAAGGTACTATTAAAGTCCTACATATCCAAAAATGGAAGATGATAGCATTAATCCCTTCTCTGACTTTTTTTTTTTCCTGGCCTATTTGCAATCTGTGAATAGTTATAGGATGAATGTTGCTGTTAAGTTGGAAAATTTAGAAAAGTATTCTGGCTATTCTGATAAATCAGGAGCCACAAAACAGAGTAACAGTCATTCAGCAAGGACAGGCCTCAAACTCCCTACCTCTTCCTTGTGAACGTTTGCAGTTGTTCTATGGTTCACAAAAAAATATTATAAAACTTAATTTAGAAAAGTATTCTGGCTATTCTGATAAATCAGGAGCCACAAAACAGAGTAACAGTCATTCAGCAAGGACAGGCCTCAAACTCCCTACCTCTTCCTTGTGAACGTTTGCAGTTGTTCTATGGTTCCCAAAAAAATATTATAAAACTCACTGACCACCGTCACTGTGATCTTTTCAATAATACTGAGGCAAGTATTAGATAGGTAGACAGATAGAGATAGACATGGATAGACCTTTTTCCATCTAGCAGGGTAGAAAACTGAGCTTTAAGAAAATCCTATCTTGCCCAAGTAGCCACAGTCAGTTTATGGCAGGCTCTTTTTCATATGGGTGTATCATCAATTACAAAGAATGATGAGCAGGAAAAACTTTCTTCACAAACCAATGCCTGCAATATAATTTTTCTAGGTAACCTCAAAACTTCAAGTGTTCAAGGCTGTCCTTTTCCAATGCATTTTAAAACAGGATGAAAATGTGGCATGAAGGCATTTTAATTGAAGATTGAAGTATCCATTACTTTTTCCAACATAACTGACATTTTTAGAAGTAGTGTAAAATGAATTTCTTTTCAACTAGATGCAAATATTGTAGACTACAAGTGGAAAATAAGAATTATAAAATAAAACATAGTTGAGTCTATGCTATAAAATATATTTTATTAGATTTGATGCAAATAATTTTCTCCATAAATCTACAAAAAGAAAGGTTTGTTTTAATATTTCTGATATTTGCAGTTTTTTCCCTATGAGACTTATTGTCCTATAGGAGCAATTTTCTATTTTGTTAAATTTTACATTTAAAACATCAGATTATTTTTTTATAAATGTGAGAATAAAATTCTTAGATAGGACTATTGATATGAGAAGTCATCAGTTTGTTAATATTTTAGATTATTATTTTGGATTTTATTATTGAGAAATATCTACAAATATAGAATATTCTCATGAAGCCTNCTATAGGAGCAATTTTCTATTTTGTTAAATTTTACATTTAAAACATCAGATTATTTTTTTATAAATGTGAGAATAAAATTCTTAGATAGGACTATTGATATGAGAAGTCATCAGTTTGTTAATATTTTAGATTATTATTTTGGATTTTATTATTGAGAAATATCTACAAATATAGAATATTCTCATGAAGCCTTTTAAAAGCGGAGAGGGAAAAGATAAAATGAAAGTATTAAATTTTTATCATAAGGATCATAATGGACTGACTCTTGAGTGCATCGGTGATTATTTATTTCATGAATCTGTGACTCTATGCACTTTAAGTAGGTTCATACCTCACTTTCCAACACTGCTTTTCCCTTGCATTTGGACTAAATGAATGTACCATGAATCAGAGACTAAAATTCAGATCCCAGTATTATTATATAGCAGACAAAAGCTATCATCGTGAAAGCAATTCCCTTACTCCTGAGATAGTTCGAGGTATCATCCTTTATGGACAGTATCATCCTTTATGAAAAAGAAACAGTAGTATCGATTGAGTAATTTAGTGATATTCAGAATTTATTAGGGCTTCATATCCTTAAGTAGTTGGATGAAATGAAAATGCTCTGAATTTAATCATTAATTGTTCTTCAAGTCTCCTTAGGAAAACATTCATTGTAAGATAGGACTTGATAAGGCAGGACAGGGATTTTAAATATGAGAAACATCAAAAGAATTACTCTGTGTGGCATTCATCAGCTTCACAAATGTGCATATTTTACATCACTGGGTTTCAGGCAAGACTTTGCATTCATACCAGAACCAGAAGTGTTTTTATAACGTGCCTGGAGGAAAATTCTTTGTTATGGTTTCACTGAATACTCATTAATTTTATATCAGAAGAGGGGAGTTGATAGCAATTTTGCATCTATCTGCAGATATATGAAATGTTTAGTCATTTTAAGGTAAGAAATTCTCACATGTCAACATTTCACTGAATTTAGCAAAACTGCTTTGTTTCTGTAAGGAGAATGTAGTGTTTAATAATCATAGGTTTCAAAATTCTCTGTTAGCTAATGAAGTTGATTTAAGCATGTAAGCAGTGTAAATAAATCTATTTTTATTTTAAAATATTTTCCAAACATAAAGAAATACACGAGCTAATATAATGAGTGCTCACCTATTCATTACCCACAAAGAGTGTTAAAGCTTTGTTTATATAGTTCTCTGTATGTTTATTTCTATTTCATTTCTTTATCTTTCTTTAATGCAGTCTTGATATAAAACGTGCAGAAGACCTCTCCTGATAACTGTGTGTAGATGGTTCTGAGCAGCCCTGGCAGATGGGTCCCTAGACCCACAGCATGGCCCTGGCACTGCTCCCCACCACCCCACTCACCCCTCCCCCACACCATCCCTTGCAAGGACCTTAGCAATCACTACCTTTGCTCCTGCTTCAGGTTGAACTCAGGTTCCCATCGGCGACCCTGCTCCTTCGCTCTAGGCTCCACTCATCTCTTTCAGCCTAATCTCCGTGCATCTCCCCGAGTTAGTCTCAAAAAAGTCAAAGCTGCCCTACAGCAATGCAAATCAGCCCTAATTAAACATACATCATCTCACTCTTAAGCCTCCCTTCCCCGGCTCCCATCTCACCCCTCTAGCAATCACAGAGCACCAGGCTGGGCAACCTTCATTTCTTATTCATCTTTGCATCTATAGTGCCTTGCAGGCCGTCTGGTACATCACAGGTGCTCAATATATACTTTTGAATGAGCGTATAGAACTGTAGGCATGCATTACAGATAGGTTACTGCTTATAATCAACACTAAGGCAAGTCAATATATGGCTGTAAATTTAGTCAATGTTCGCTGACACCAGGAAAATGTTAGAATGCAAATGTAAGAGGTTTCTTTGGGAAGGTTCTAGGTGTCCACAGCTGTATTTTCCTGGGTCAAAAAATAAACACACGATAATTTATGACTAGCCCTGTTATTTTTAAGTCTTGAGGAATTTCTTAGGCTTAGGGTGACCTGGGCTTGCATTTTTTCTTGCCATGGATCCCGGCAGATTAGACTATCATATGCACTGTGGTCACCCTTATTGTTTTTTCATTCTGAGAGGCTAAAGAAAAAACAAACAGCAAGTATAGGGACTTCCCTGGGGTATACGTTGGACACCTGGTCTGGGAGCTAAGGCCCCATATGCCTCCTGGCCAAAAAAACAAAACATGGAACAATACTGTAACAAATTCAATGAAGACTTTTAAAAAATGGTCCACTTCCAAAAAAAAAGATCTTAAAAAAAATTGTTATTCTTATTTAGTAGCTCAGTTTGTGTCCAACTCTTTGCAACCCCATGGATGATAGCCTACAAAATTCCTCTGTTCATAGAATTTCCCAGGCAAAAATATTGGAATGGGTCACCATTTCCTCCTCCAGGGGATCTTCCCAACCCAGGGATCAAACCCATGTCTCCTGCATTGCAGGCAGATTCTTTACCACTGATCACCTGGGAAGCCATCTAACAAAATATGTAAGATATATATGAAGGTATATATAGTATAAAGTTATCTATAAGACTATATAGTTTTATTATATTTATAATAATTAAAATATATAGTGTAGTAGAGACCTTGGTTTCTTGAGTAAAACAATAGATCAACTTGGACTCAGTCTTGCCTTTATCACTATCAATTATGTATGTTGGGACAAATTCTTTACTTTCCTCAGCACCAGTTTTTATATCCATAAAAAAAAAAAAAAGTCTGCCAAGAGTATTATGTGGATTGAGTAACGTAAGGTGTTTAACTAACATAGACTCGTTGTTGTTGCCCAGTTGCTAAATTGTGTCAGACTCTTTGAGACCCCATGAACTGCAGCAGACCAGGCTTCCTTGTCCTTTATTTGAAGGTCATCTCCTGAAGTTTGCTCAAACTCACGTCCATTGAGTCAGTGATGCCATCTAACCATCTTATCCTCTGTTGCCCCTTCTTGTCTTGTCCTCAATCTTTCCCAGGATCAGGGTTTTTTTTTTCCCAATAAGTCAGATCTTTGCATCAGGTGGCCAAAATTTTGGAGCTTCAGCTTCTGCATCAGTCCTTCCAATGAATATTCTGGGTTGATTTTCTATAGGATTGATTGGTTGGATCTCTTTGCTGTCCAGGGGATTCTCAAGAGTCTTCTCTAGCACTGCAGTTTGAAAGCATCAATTCTTCATAGTGCCTGATTAAAAAAACACCTGGTACTTTTTAGCCACCTTCATAATTCTACTTCCTAGTAAGCATAATTGATTTTTTTAACATGGTAAAATAGATTTTAAGATGAACTAGAAACATACTAATCTAGTGAAAAACATCTTGGGAATTCCTTCCATTCCTCTTTCTCTGGGTGGGATATTTAAACAACAGATTCCTTTTTTCTATAGGGTCAAAATGTGATTTACTCATTTCAGCCTCTGTTAAAACTGCCAAATAAATTTTCATTCCAAAATACAAACTAGTTAATGCATACAGATTACCTTAAAGAAACCTTGACGCATGGTAACCATTCAAAAAAATGTTACCTACAATTGACTTTTATACTGACAGATTATTAACCTGTTTTTCATGGCCACAGTATGTGTCAAACTACAAACATATTTTGAACTGTTAAATAATTGTTTTATCCAACAGAACTGCAATGAACAGAATCCATATTTTGTTTAAAATGCATTAAAATATAATCATTTTAAAATGACATTTGAAAAAATATATTGTATGAAAAAAAACTGCTACCAAAGACACTATTGAAAGTGAAATATTGGGGATGCATAATTTTATACATTGAATGGGACGTTACAATAGAAGTGTTACTTTGTAACTGGCGATTTTAATGAGTTTCAGTTTCCTTGAGAAGACTCTTATTATAATAGGAAACTTATATCCATGGTAACTGGGAGGATGCCTCTTAGCTTTTCAAGACATACTAAGATAATTAAGTGTTCTTTATTTCTTTTTTCCTCCATAGTTTAAAAACAACAATGGAGAATTTTGTCCATTTGTTCATCAGGATATTATACACAGTTCCAATATAAAAAGTAAAATCTAGTGAGGTAAAATAAATCAGTAAAGTTCACTCTGCGGAGGGTTGGGGACTAGGTCCTTGTTCCATGGGAACTACCAGACAGCTGGAAGATATCTTTCTTAATACTTTCGGTGACAGCTACAAAATTTCCCCTGCATCAGATATCACTAGATACAAATAGAAGTCCGATCTGGCTAATTTTAGCCTACATGTAATTGGAAATAGCTGTTTTTAAGGCAGAAAAACATGAGCAATGTGCTTGCCTTAAAAAAAAAAAAAATTGTAGACAATGTAAGTACTGCTGTTAATATTGTAAGTCTTGAATCAGTCTTATGAAAACATAAAGCTCCCATCACCAACCGCTTGTTTGTAAATTATGAAAGGAAAATATTACATAAATTTTATTTTTTTATATTGACAAGATATCATATGTGCTGATATATAACACGGAAATATTACATTTGAAAGGATCTAGCAACCACCTATGTATTTGTAGAACAACCTCGCTACAGGAGGGCAAGCATATTTTAATAACTTAGGGCTTCATTTGACGCTGTAGAAATATAGTACTATGGTGGACCTCTCTGGTGGTCCAGTGGTTGAGACTTCGCCTTCCAAAGCGGGATGTGTGGGTTCGATTCCTGATCTGGAAGCTAAGCTCCCCTATGTCTCGTGGCCAAAAAAAAAAACAAACATAAAATAGAAACAGTATTGCAACAAATGCAATAAAGACTTTAAAAATTGTCCACATCAAAAAAATCTTTAAAAAATATAACACCATAAGCTATGCTATCTTAAGCTGTGACTTCAAGGAGCGTGAGGTTGCAGAAGTGAGCCTTCTGGAGTCTTTTACTGCAGAGCTGGTTCTGTAACAGTACTGGCATGCTGCCGATGCAGCGTGGGTACTGCCAGCCGGCAGAGAAGGTATAACCCAATGAAAGACTCTTGCTACTGCCTTCATAGTCTCTCTCTGTTACTGCTGCACTGCAGAGGTGCATAATTCTTTTAGAAAAAGGGCAGAGGCTCTTTATAAGCAGAGGGAGGCCATTCCCCAGGAAAGAACAGGGCCACTTTCAGGATCCCAGATTATGAAACAACACTCAGAGCTGACCATAAGCCCTTTAACACACTACCCCTGTTTTTTCATAATTAAAAAAAAAAAAGTTCTACTCTATGCCAACACACAAATTTCTAATCGACTTCAAAAAGGGATTTGGTGAAGAAACTTAAAAATAGTTTCTGGCCATCTCCTGTCCTCTTGTCAGCTTGGCCCTCACAAAACCGAACAGAAGCAGCCCCATGAGTTTTTCTTTGTGGAATGCCAGAATGATAATTGCTGGATGATTTGCCACATCCTATGACTCAGCGTGCAGCCATTGAGACTGCCAGAATGTCTGAGTGGAGACCTTTCTGGTGTGAGCCATGAATTTCTGGGCTTGGGGTTGACTGGCATGAATGATGGTCTGACCCTTGCCAGATCTTTCAGTGCTTCAATTCACACATGTCTCCGTGGGCCCATCCTAGCATCATCCGTAACGTCCTCGGAGGCCCCGTCTTGACTGACCTTTTGTGAATCTTGGTAAATTTTTTCCGATCTGGCTTCTCACCCACTGGATAGGGGTAAGGGCCCTGGAACTGGCTCAGGGCCCCTGTTGGTATGAGAACCCACCCTTCTTTCCCAGGATGGCTGGGGAAGTATGTCTGCCATCTTCTTAAGGGTTGCAGAAAGTTGTTGATCACTTTCTATAACTCTACCTCATTTGGAAAATAAAAGTAACTGCAGGAAGGAATTTTGCCAAAGGTGGTGTTGTGTGAGCATTGGATAGCTAGGTTGGAGCAAGGTTAGATTTTTTTTTGGAATGACATGAAAAACAAACTTCTAGACCTCTCTGCCCTTCTTTCTAGTATGTTCTTCCTAGTTAGCCTGAGAGTATCAACTGGGAGCACAGGCTCCACCTAAAGAACAATAGTTGGTATTATCTGAAAAAATAAAATTGAAATGTAGAATAGGCCTTTACGGATTTTTTTTATAACAATGTTATATGCACACACACTTGCGCAACCCCAGATATATTGCAGCTAGTAATCAGAGATGTTTTTGGAACTAAATGGAACCTTACATCTAAATGAATTTAAACGAAGTTCTTTAAGACTCACCTCCTGTTGTTATAGTAGCAAGGAGCAGGAATTGAGTGACTGCTAAAGTCATTTCTTAAAATTGCCTGGTTTCTAGTGGGAATTTCTTAGATGATGGGAAACAATTGTGTTCAAAGACAAAAGAAGCAGTTCTGTTGTTTACTTGAGTGTGGATGGCACAGTGTATCACTCCAGGCGAAGCTCTTACAGCTTTTAAGGTGGCATATCATATCGGCATTTACTCTTCATCAATTATTTTGTAACCAGTTACTTGTCATACTTTGAACAGAACAATCATCTGTTGCATACATTCATTATTCATTTTCTTTATTACTCCATATGTCACAATGAGTTAGTCCAATTTTAAACAGAAAAATACCTGCTTTTCCTGGCATAGTTGAGAATTAACTGTTTTGTACATTCTGATTTTTTAAGTAACTAAAATCTTCCGTGGATGCATTCATTTTTAAGATACAGTTGTTTTAATGGAAACATTGAAAATGTGTACAACTTCCGTAATTCCAAGCATTCATAAGCAGAATACCTTGAACATAATTCAGTTTTTCTATGTGCACGTGTGATTATTGTAAATCTGATCATGTCACAGACTCGGTTTCTGTTTTTAAAACACCATTTTTTTTTTTTCACCTTGCTCTTAGAATAGAGACTAAAGTCTCTAGTATGACCTATAACCCCCTTGCCTCCTTCTCCAGACTTATTGTACCTTAGGCTTTCTGATGTTCTCCGTGCTCTACTCATGTTGGTCTTCTTAAGTCTTGTGCCATATTCCCTCCTGCCCCAGGGCCTTTGTATCTGCTGTCGTCACTGTCATCACAGCCTTTCTTTCCTAGAGCATCCTCTCCATCTTCAGATCACAATTCAAATGGCACTTTCTCAAACAAGGCTTTTCTTATTTCCATAACCATTAATATGAACTCAAAACTATCCCCTAGCATTTGCCACTATACTACTGCTGCTGCTAAGTCGCTTCAGTTGTGTCCGACTCTGTGCAAACCCCACAGAGGGCAGCCCACCAGGCTCCCCCGCCCCTGGGATTCTCCAGGCAAGAACACTGGAGTGGGTTGCCATTTCCTTCTCCAATGCATGAAAGTGAAAAGTGAAAGGGAAGTCGCTCAGTCGTGTCCGACTGTTCGCGACTCCGTGAACTGCAGCCCACCAGGCTCCTCCATCCACGGGATTTTCCAGGCAAGAGTACTGGAGTGGGGTGCCATCACCTTCTCCGCCACTATACTGAGCCTATGTTAATTATCTCTAAACAGTGAGTTCCATAGGGTCAGAGGCCTTGTCTGTTTTACTCACCATCAACCACTTCAGTGCCTGGTACGGTGCCTGGCTCAGATTACAGCAGGCAGTTTCAGTGGGTGTGATGTTGCTTTCAAAGGAGCAAAGCTTGGTTCTCTAAGGGTGGAAAAAATCCTAGCTATTACAATGATTTGACATCCTCCAAATGTCCACAGTATATAAAAGTATAAACAGTATATTTGAGGTATTACATTTTCATGGTAAAGATTGCAAATGGTTGCTCAGAAAAACTAAATGTCTAAAAAAAATTTTTAAGGGGAAAATGAAAAGATGGGTTGAGAAACATTGAAGATAAGTGATATGTATTGAAATAAAGGATGACCCAAACAGTCTAGTGTTTGTAAACAGTGATTTCTAACCTGCATATAATTTTCCTGAGTTGTTTCAGGTGTATATTCCCACATTAAGTGACTGATGTTGATTTTCCTTGAGGCTTTTTCTAGCTTTATTTCCTATCCCCTCCTTCAGTGACTGAAGGTCAGTTCTTACTTATTCTTCTCAGTTTACTTATCTTTATCTCTAATCTCTTCGGGGCTAGTAAATTGGATGGCAAAGCTGGAAACATGTCTAAAATAAAGCTCAATGGTTGTTGAATAAAAGGACCCAGGCAGTTCCTTTTGGACTGATTCACCGGTCAATGTGTCAGGCATGGCTAGGAAGACTTTATTGAGTGTGCAATGACTATGCAATCCTGCAAATCTTTTGACTTCTTAGACATCTCTGAGAAGATGTCTCTTAGACATCATTTTGACTGTCGTTTGACGTCTCTCGCCCCTCCCTGCCTCCTTCCTCTTGTTCTTCCTTCTCCCTTTTATTTTCTTTTATGACCTAATATTCTTTCTCTTCTGAACATGCCAGTTTGCCACACAGAGATCCCTAAATGATGCGTTTTATTCCAAAACACATTGTTTTTTTTTTCTCAAGGTGGATTGTATTTATATGTTACCTGAATTGCTGCTTCTTCATTATGGGAAGCATTAGCAAAAAAAAAAACCCCAAAATGTCTATGTGTTAGATTATTCAGAATATCCTTCTACAGAAAATATACAGTGTACCACCCAAATATATTTCTCTGCTTTCTCTACAGAAACACATGTTGCTGTTAAGAGGTTAATTCATCTTTTCCCATAAACTCTAAAAAACCTTATATTTGTATCCATAGTACTGCTTCTGTCCTTACCCTTGGCACCTGTATTCTTTTATTTCTTTTATACTCTTCAAACACTTTCCTGTCTATCATTCTTAACTGTGCTGATTTTTGTTCCATATCTGAGTTGAATTTTTTTGCTTGAGCTTTCGCCAGCTCCTGGGTTTGATGTTGTACCCCAAGAAATAGGCACTACCTTTTCTCTGTGCATTTCTTATATTTTCTTTGCCTCTGTATTTGTAAACGGAAACTTTTAGTAACACCTCCAGACCTGTGTATTTCCGTATTTTTTTAGGAATGTTTATTCAAACTCTCTTGGGGCACCTTTTCAGTTGATAAACAGTCAAGAGCTCAGAAACTCTTCTCTGAGAGTCCATCAAGTTAATATTTCCAAGCACAGAGGATAAAATCAACTATTCAGAATCTCGAAAGGTCTTAATAAATCCTTGCTTTAATGGTGGCCATTTGCACTACTATATTAATAAGTGTTTTGCATTTATTGACCAGTGGCAGCTGGAGTTGCCTCAGTGTCCTGAATTGATCCCTGTAACTTCAGAGTTGAGTGATGGTGTGGATGATCCACAGGACAGCTGTCTGTTCCCTGCCCTTAAGATGTGAGAGCCCTTTGATGGAAGAAACTGTATCTTACTCATTGTGTCCACTTCTGTATCTCTTTTGTGTAACTGAGTGCCCGACAGATTTGGGCTCTTAATAACTGCTTGTTGAACCCTTCTGATGAAAAAAAAAATGCTCACTTGGTTTGTCCATACCTGACTAATTTCTCTCCTTCATCCACACCATTTACTTCCTAACTAACTCATCTTTAATTCGGCTGTAGTGTGTGAATATCTAAAAGATGAAAAATTGAAAATGTTTAATTACTTTTCCATAATGTATTATCTGTGACATCAGCTACCTAATCAATATTTTACCTCTAATTGAATGTGCATGCTGGGGACATTATAAATGATGTCGCACGCACTCAATTTTGTCTTCTGACTCCTGAAAGCTCTTCCTTTCTCCTCCATCTGTCCCATTATGCTCCGATTTGATGATGATGCTACTGTCTGGAGAGGCATGCATATTTGTAGGTTGAGTGAAAAGACTCATGCAGGAACTCATCACTAATTAGCAATGCATTTCCCATAGTGAAAAATTGGCCTAAAGTTTCAAGAAAAAAAATAGAGTTGCTGAAGCTGAAAATTAGTCTGCCAGTTTAGACCCATAGTAAATGGTTATTGCTCTCAAACTTAGGATCTTTACAATAGATAATTGAAGAGTCTCTTAACTACAACATTGTAAATGGCATAACTGTGATGATTGTATTTGGAATTCAGCCCTTGTTTTCAGGGATTTACTGTTTTGAAAAGTGTTTGATAAATTTATAGCAAAAGAGAAAATACTTCTGCCAACTACGTAAGTGCTTTGGACATAATTTGTATTCCTGCTGTTACATGCAGAAACTTGTGCCAGAGGGGAAAAAAAGTGAAAAGAAATTTTGTTTGGAAAGAAACCAGCAGTCTGGAAAGGTAGTTTTGATCTATAAATATCTCTCTTAAGGAGATTTGAACACCAACTGAATTCAGTCTCAAGAAATAAAATGCTTAAGATCAAAATATTCCATTCACTTAAAAGTGCTTATACTGTATGTATTTTTGATGAATTTTCAAAGAATGGTATGAAGATTAAGATAAATTATATCATAATGAAAAGTGTAGAAACCAGTACATGTTATGTATCACAAAATGCAAGTAACCATGGAAATAATATGAGATAGAGTTGAAAGACCTTTATTAGCTCCTGGTTTGGCATTTTAGGCATAAGCCATCAAAAAACCCTAGGTTTCCTCATTTATAAATAAAAGGAACTACTCAAAAATTAAGAAGTTTAAATAAAACCATGTTTATTAAAAAACTTTGTAAATTATGTTACAGCATACTAACAAAAGCATGATTATTTAAAACATTGTATGACCTTGGATTTTCCAAATAGAGAAAGTTTCTAATAAGTACTTAAGAAATATAACCACAAAGTTCTACCTGTTGATTAAAACATTGTTAGACAATTTTTTAGATTTTATTTATGGTGTACTGATCCTCATACAGGTATTTCTTGAAAAAAAGAAATTTTTCTTCCTGAACATGAATAAGTGACCTTGTTCTGCCTCAGTCCTCTGTGACCCAAGCTTCTCCTCACTTTGCCTTCGTAGACAAAGGAATCAATGATGGCCTGGAGTTTAATCTTGGTGATGTATTTTGAAAAGCATTTTCAGAACCAATAGATGTCCACCAAAATGATCTAAAGACATGCAAGTGCTAATTTCTGAGACACATTTTAAGTTGAACATATCTGGACATAAAGCTCCTTCATAATCCAACTGAACGTTTATAGTTTTGCACTAAAGTAAAAGTAATGTTCAATCAAAATTGAATATATAAGATGCTTTCAATATCCTGGAAACTATCAGCCCTTGTAAAAGAATCTTCTAACTTGTGCCAGGTCTTTATGACAATCTTTGGAAGGTTGTGGTTTTCGTTAACAGTGTTGTGATTATTTAGAAAATTTCATCACTCTAAAGTTGCCATTGAAAATGGAATGTTTAAACCTGCATTTTGGGCTTCCCTGGTGGCTCAGAGGTTAAAGCATCTACCTCCAATGTGGGAGACCCGGGTTCGATCCCTGGGTCGGGAAGATCCCCTGGAGAAGGAAATGGCAATCCACTCCAGTATTCTTGCCTGGAGAATCCCGTGGATGGAGAAGCCTAATAGGTTATAGTCCACGGGGTCGCAAAGAGTCGGACACGACTGAGCGACTTCACCTTCACCTTCAAACCTGCATTTTAAAACATGCATTCATTGTATCACAATCTGCAGCATTGTTCCTGCCTTATTAAAAATAGTTTGTTTGCTAGTCTATATAGGGATACAGTCAGGATAATTATTGCATAAATACTGGTAAAAGCTTAGCTACAAATATATGGATCAAGGGTTCTTCAGCAAGTATTCGCAGCCAAATTTCAGGGGAGTCCTTGAATCTCCTGAAATTGTGTACAAGACTGTTATCAATGGACATTGGAGTATTTATTGGTAAGAATTGGATGCCCAATGTCGTCCATCACCCACTGAAAGATAAAAACACTTTTCTAAATAATATATGAATTTAAAAATTATACTTATTCATGTATTTGACAAAATCATAATTATTTTCCTCTGTCTTCCGGATTTCATTTGAATACTGTGGATTCCCAGAATGTTTTGTTTTTCATTTGTCTTAAGATATTCATAGCTTTCTGCTTATATTATTTTTTTCAGAAGTTAAGTTCTAATATGCTCTTTTCAGCTTGTGAGGTTTCAGAGAGTGGGTCTGTCTGTTAACATACATTTTGTACATCCAGGAATACCTAAAGGGATATGTATTCAGTTGTGCATTGTATATTTACTGAGTCCACAGCTACTTTTTGGAGATTGGTCCTGGGTGTTCTTTGGAAAGAATGATGCTAAAGCTGAAACTCCAGTACTTTGGCCACTTCATGCGAAGAGTTGACTCATTGGAAAAGACCCTGGTACTGGGAGGGATTGGGGGTAGGAGGAGAAGGAGACGACATAGGATGAGATGGCTGGATGGCATCACCGACTCGATGGACGTGTTTGTGTGAACTCCAGGAGTTGGTGAAGGACAGAGAGGCCTGGCGTGCTGCAATTTATGGGGTCACAAAGAGTTGGACACAACTGAGTGACTGAACTGAACTAATTAAATAATAAGCAAATCAATATTTCTAATGTATGGGGAAAGTGCCAGAACAAAGTGTATGGCCCAACACAAAATAGGATCCCTGGATTCCCTCCACAAATATGGTCCACCACAGGGTAAATCTTAAAGTTTTACCCACGAACATGTTTGGACAAGTCTGATTTTTTTCAAATCAATGACTCCTTAAACATTATTGAATTCTCTCTGTCTTCATCATTTGATCATGCCTGATTTATCAACTATTATAGTTTGAGATATTTACTAGACTTTAATACTCCTCCCTTGATCTATCATTATTTGTCACCCAGTGATATAATAATTTAGCTAATTTTGCTTTAAATATACTTTAATATACAGAAGGGCTCATAGTACTCCTCATTCTTTTTCTGAATATTCTTCCATATAATCAACAACAAATTATCATAAGTGGAATTTAAAATAAAAGCATCTTGTTTTCAGAAAAAAATCTTGTAATATTTTGATTTCTGTCTCTATCAGTTAGGGATGCATTTAGTTAAAAAGAGAGGAAACCAGACAAAAAGTGGCTTTCAAAAAAATAAAAATTGTTCTCATTATAACAATCTAAAGGATTTCCCTGGTAGCACAGAGGATAGGAGTCTGCCTACCAATGCTTTGGACATGGGTTTGATCCTTATTCCAGGAAGATTCCACGCGCCACGGAACAGCTAGGCCTGTGTGCCACAACTACTGAGCCCCTGATCTAGAGCCCACGAGCCATAAATTCTGGGCCCAGTTGCTGCAACTACGGAAGCCCGTCTTCTACAGCCCATGCGCCTAGAGCCTGTCCTCTGCAACAAGAGAGTAGCCCCCACTCACTGCAACTTAAAGTCTGCTTGCAGCAATGACTCAGCACAGTGAAACACAAATTTAAACAAAACCACAAAAGCAGTCCAGAGAGTGCAGCAGTTTCATGGTGCCATAAGGGACTCGGCATTTTGCTACTTTTTAGTCTTCTACCCCTAACCCGAAAGACACTGTCTTCAAGCTCCTTGCTTTACGGTTTGAAAAGAGCTCATGCACCATTAGACCACAGGTCTGCGTTCTAGATAGAAAGAGGGAGGAAGGAGGAAAAAACAAACAAACTAAAAACAAAGAAAAAACCCTATTCCCTGTGTCCCAGTGACACTTGGCCTCTTTATAGGATGAGAAGATCTGGGATGCTCACCTACTCTTACTGACTGTAATAATGTTTCAGAACATCAAGAGCTGCAGTGGAGAATAGAGAGTTGAGTAACAGTCTTTCAGCCTCTAAAATTTAACAGATAGGCAACAAAGTGTTACTGCTGCATTTTGGTAGCCAATCCAGAATTTATAATCTTATTTCATCAAATTAATAAATATTTTGGAATCAATTTACACATAAGTGTGTTTAGTACCTTTCCTGAAAATCAACAGGGTGTTTTTCTCCATATACAGGCTTCTTATATAACCTCTCTAAAAGGGCAACAATTAGCATTTATGGAAAGCCTTCAGTTTTATCGGCATTGTGCTAATAAGCACTTTACATTCACTCATATTCAGAGTAACCCATGAGGTAAGAGAAATGGAGAAGCCCGGTGTATACTGATATACACAGATCACTTGTCTTACAACTTTAAATGAGCAAAACTGCCTACAACATGCTTCCTTTCTCATTAGAATATATGTAGTTTTTTCCATAAAAATTGGAGCATTAAACCAGAATCTAATTAAAGGAATTATCTATAAACAGTGCAAGACATTTAGAGAGCAACTGTGGCTCCAATTTTGGATCGTGGACTGGACGTTGCATAAGATTAAGATATTGTTAGTTTTGTTGGGGATAATAGTATTATTGTTAGGTAGCATCTGCAGCTTTTGAACGATTTGGTAACTTGTGTATGTGTGCATGTGGGTGTGTGGTAGATCATCAACTATGAGAAAAAGTTGATCATGCTAAATCAATTTGATTACCTGGTAATGCAAGCGTTCCTTTGTTCCATGTAGTATTCTTTGGATTTTCATGTTAAAAATAATCATAATTAAAAGTAGTATTGCTAAAAAGTAAAATATAATTATTATACATGATTGACTTCAACTGGATATTGCCTTTTATTCAAAAATACAAACATTTTAATAAAAGTCATACCAGCTTTTACTAATTTACTACTTGCTTTAAATTCATGGCATAGTAGGTTTGGTAATTGTCCAATAAATCAGATTACTAAATCAGACTGAGAAGTAAGGCTAATGAAGAAAAAGTAAGATGTGAGTTTTATTTATATAGAAGAATCCAAAAAATAACCTTAGTGTTTTCAGGGTTACAAGGATTTTTATAAGATGCAAAATGTCTAGTCATTGTCACCTTCTGGGAATAGAGAACAGGTCTTAACACTAGTTATAAAAAACTTGCATTTGCATAGTACTTTATTATTCCCAAAATACTTTTCTGTCTCCTGATGGTGGTAGGAAACCGAATTAGCTACTTAGAATAATTTATGATTCACCCTCATTCTTTTCTGTCTCATTCTGGGGCAGAAAACATACAACCTCATGACAGGTGGGTTGTACAATTCTCCAGTGGCTAAAGAGAAGCAGTGTGTAACCCCTTGGGGTCCCTTTCCCTTTATGCTTTTATATTTTCCATCCTTTGTTATACAAAACAAACTGTCCTTAAATAAAACATTAAATCCAAGGTAAGCATATGTAAACCATTCTTCAAAGAGCAGCATTTAATGAGACCTGAGGTCTATTTATTCACATAGTGATTTTTTTTTGCCTGAAAACTATATATATACACACATTCAGCAAATGATATTTCTATACTGGAAATAGTTATCATTATTGCAAAAGTGAATCTCTACCATTCGTATAAAGTGGTACTTGCTGAGTTTTAAAACACAGACAACACCCCTAATACTTTGGATTCCAAGGCAGGTTAGCCCTTTAACTGCTGGCAATGAAAATAAGATTTTCTTCCTAGTTGCCATGTGTTTCCCAGAGGAACGTGTGATCAAAACAAATGTTAGCTATAGATATGTTTATGTGTTTTGCTTTGCGACATCTTTCCCATTTGAATTGGCCTCTTTTAAATTCTTAGATTTCACTGGGACAGCTTTAGATACCTATTTGTGGACATGTGCTCTTCCTATTCCCTTAGCTAGGTTTTATTCGGTGGAGTTTTCAAGATATTTTCCATGTCCGTTAAATTATAGGCCAATAAAGCAAAATAATGTTTGGAGGCAATGAGATGGAGCTCAAGGCAGTGTAATTGTTTAATCAAGCAAATTCTCTAAAATTTGCTACAAGCCTCTTTCTCTGACTTAAGTTAATGGGCAACTAGGTAAAAGTATTCAAATTAGTCTTTAGTCATGATGAGATTAGATGTACAAAACTATTTAGATCTTTCATATCAAGTCTTCCAAGTGTGTAATTGGCTGCTGCAGAAGCCAGGTTCTATGAGCATCTTGTTAGTTTGCAAGTAGTGGAATTGAATTTAGTTGAGCAGGACCCAGGCATCCAAACTATAGGTACTCTCACCTTGGCATTCAGCCTGAAGACTGTGAAACCTGATTTCCCTCCAAAGGAGGTCGAGACAACTGACTGTGCTAGGAAAGAAAGTGAGTTGAGCCAGCAGGGCTTTTCGTAAAGTAAATAATCAAGCCCCCGGAGGAACATGTGACTCAGCACATTTAGGGAGGCATGCAGATTAAGCAAGCCCCAAATAGTAGAGAACTGAAACATAGCTTAGAAACCAATAATATCATAAACATTAAAAAAAGAACCTGAAAGATAAAGAAAAATCTCAAAAGAAAAGGATGAAGTACGTAACAAAAAACAAATGAAAAATGAGAACAATGTGTAAGAAAAATTAGAGGATTAATCTGTAAGGTCCAACTCTTAAATATTAGAATTTAAAAAAAAAAAGATAGAAAAAATGAAGGGAGAATATTATCAAAGAAATAATGGAAGAAAAGTTTCCAAACATTTAAGATAAGAGCCCTCAAAGTAACCATGAAAATAACTACAGTGAGACAACCATCAAGATAAGTTACTTTAAATGATTCAAAAGCTTACAATGAGAGAATAAAACAGGCAAAAGATTCCTATTCAAATCAATCTGAACAAAAATGACATAAAACTTGCCGAGAACAACATTGACTATGTAAAGACAATGGAGAAATGCATTTGAGATTGGGCATCCTGACTTGGAAACTATTATTCAGTATATTTTAGGTCTTCACCTACCTACTAATTTATTCAACATTTGTTTAGTTCTTGTGTGTGTGTGTGTGTGTGTGTGTGTTTACCAGTTTCTTTATTCTTCAGTTTTTCTTGCATCTCCAACTTCCTTCTGGGATCCTTCTTTTTCCAGATATATATCCTTTAGAAATGTTTTAGTTGATGGTAAACATTCTCATTTTTATTTCTCAGAAATTATCTTTATTTCTATTTTGGTTATGAATGATAGTTAAGCTGGGCATTTAATTCTTCATCTATAGTAATTTTTTCTCAGTACGTCAATGATGTCAATTTGGTCTATTCTTTCTGCCATTTTTATTGTCATTCATTTTTATATAAGTATGTTGCCCTCCCTTCATTCTTTTAAAATAGTGTCTTGGTCTTTGATTCAAACAACTTGAGTAAGAGGTGTTTAGATGTGAAAACTATATTTTTTTAATTTCTAAAAAAATAAATTTTTGTCTGTTTCAGTTTCTAGAATCTTAAATTTCTATATTTCATTATGTTCTTAAAATTCTCACCTACTATTCTTTAGAAGATTTCATCTTTTCCATTATACTTGTTTCTTATAAAGCTCCCATCAGGTTTATAATGGAAACTCTTCATATCTCAAAACTTATCTTTCATGTTTTTTATATACTCTAACTTCTTGCTGTTTTCAACCCTTCTTTTGATTTATTCATCCTTCTTCAACACTACCTATTTTGCTATTTAACCAATATTGAAGTTTATAATTTCAGTTATTGTATTTCTAGTCTCTAGAAATTTATTTGTTATTTTCCACCTCACTTGATGTTTTAATAGTATTTTATTACTTGTTCATCTTTTTGATCCAATCTTATTAAACTTTAATTTTCATTTTACCTCATTTTAAAAAAAGGTTTAAAAAATTTTTTTTAATTCAAAGTTCTCAGCAGTCCAAATTTGCAGTATGGTTTTCTATTTTCACTGATGACTGCCTGTTTTCTGGGCCATTATGTAAATGTTGGATTATGATTCTATAAATATCTTAGAAAAGGTTTGTTATAGTTTCTTTCCTGGTTTCTGGAACATCCCTATCATGGAACAACAATAAATTAATTTGTGAGTTTGGAGTTTTGGGAACAATGGAGTTAGTGTAAATTTAATCCTAAACCCATGAGAAAACTGTGGTTATAAATTCTCAATGAAGGGTTTTTTCCTTCTCTTTTTTTCCTGCCCAGTGTCCAGGTTGTGTCAGACGTGGTTCTTTTCCCCATGGGCAGATTTTTCTTTAGCCCTTTCTTTCACTGAGGTTGAACTATATATGGAGATAATATATAGAAAATCATATGGAGATAGTAGCTCCAGTTCTTCATTTTATGCAAGCTCAAAGCTTGTCTCCTGCCTTTTGTTCACAGCTATGGATATTGTTTATTATAGATGACAGAACTTAACAAGTGATCCCTATAAAGCTGTACTATGTCTTCAGCCTTTTATTTCCCTATTTATATATTCCTATTAATTTTTGCCCTATGTGCATTTTAATTATCTTAATAGGAGATCACAGACCCTTCAGTTTGTAAGGGATATGAGTTTTCTACCTGGCATCTCCCATTCTCCATATATTAATTCCAATGTTTTAATATAACACACTTGCATAGTCTTCTTAGAGCCATGTTTCCATCAATTATCAGGTATGGATTCCTGTTAAAGGTAGTCTGTCCTTTATTTTGTAGCCACTTGTTGACTATATTTAATTTTTGCATGATTTTATCCAGATTAATCTTTATACATGATAAGCTATAACCATTCATTATACTGCCTCATTCCTAAAACATTTATATGATAGTGATATTTTATACTTACATGTTAGTTTGATTATTTTAAAGAATTTATTTTGAAAGAGAAAGGCTCAGTGGAACTGTGGCATCATCTTTGTCAGAAATTAGCTTGTTTTACAAATCCTAATGAAATTTGTTTCATTTGAGTATATAAGTTTTAGATATATAACAAAATTTCACTAATTTTTATTAATTCAGAAGAAAGTGGTCAAAGTCAACAAGAAGTATTAAAAGAATCTAATAGGAAATACAAGGTCATTGATTTTAGCAAAACAAGCTACTCGCTGATTAGATATTGCCAAGAATATGTGCCAAACATGTGTAAGACATATTTGCCTACTAACAGAGCTCCAAACTCCAGGAAGCAAAAAGTGACAGAATTAAAGGAAAAGATAGAAAATTTAACAATAATATTTAATAGTTGGATCCTTCAGTCCCCCACTTTCTATAATGGATAGAAAAACTAGGCAGAAGGTCAACAAAGAAACAGAAAACTGATAGAAGACTGAAAACCAATTAGACTTTATGGACATCTGCAGGACACACGACTCAACAGCAGCAGAATACACATTCTTCTCAAGCACATTTAGAACATTCTCCAGGACAGAGAAAAGGCTAGGCTATAAAACAAGACTCAATAAATTAATAGGTGTTAACATTTATACAAAGTATGTTATTTGATTGTACTGTATTTAAGAAAATTTGGGAAATTCATAATATATGGAAAATAACGCTGCATACATAATCACTAGATCAAAGAAGAAACACTAGTGATATTTTAGAAAATACTTAGAAATGAATGAAACTAAAAACACAGCATACTGAACTTAGGGGATACAACTAAAGTAGTGTTTCCAGGGGAAATTGTAGCTGCAAATGCCTATATTAAAAAAAAAAAAAAAGAAAAAGAATGCTCTCCAATCAGCAACCTGTCTATCCTAGTAAAAGAAGGGAAAACATAAATAAAATAAGGTTTAGAGTGGGACTAATGAAATAAAGAATGGAAAAATGCTGGGGAAGTCGCTAAAGTTGCAAGATTCATGGTTTTAAAACTATACAAGACAACAGTAATCAAAACAGCATGATTGTTCTGGACCGAATTGTGTTCCTCCCAAATTCATATGTTGAAGTCCTAATGCCCAATGTGATTATATCTGGAGATAGGATCTTTCATAGTGAAAGTGTAGTGGCTTACTTGTGTCTGACTCTTTACAACCCCATCAACTATAGCCTACCAGGCTCCTCTGTCCATGGAATTATCCAGGCAAGAATACTGGAGTGGGTAGCCATTTGCTTCTCCAGCGTTCTTCCCAACCCAGGGATTGAACCCTGTCTCTTGCAATGCAGGCAGATTTTTTACCATCTGAGCCACCAGGGAAGCCTGGGAATTTTAATAGTAATTAAGGTTAAATGAACTCATAACAGGGGCCATAATCCTATAGGACTATGGCAAAATGAAAGATAGGCAAAGAATTGGAATAAACTTTTCTCCAAAGAAGTTATACAAAGGGACAATAAGCATATGAAAACATACTCAACAATTTTAGTCATTAGGGAAATGAAAATCAAAAGCACAATTAAAATGTACTTTACACATACTGCTGCTGCTAAGTCGCTTCAGTCGTGTCCGACTTTGTGCGACCCCAGAGACAGCAGCCCATCAGGTTCCCCTGTCCCTGGGATCCTCCAGGCAAGAACACTGGAGTGGGTTGCCATTTCCTTCTCCAATGCATGAAAATGAAAAGTGAAAGTGAAGTCGCTCAGTTGTGTCCGACTCTTAGTGACCCCATGGACTGCAGCCCACCAGGCTCATCCGTCCATGGGATTTTCCAGGCAAGAGTACACACATACTAGGATAGCTAATGGCACCCCACTCCAGTACTCTTGCCTGGAAAATCCATGGATGGAGGAGCCTGGTGGGCTGCAGTCCATGGGGTTGCAACTGAGCGACTTCACTTTCACTTTTCACTTTCATGCATTGAAGGAAATGGCAACCCACTCCAGTGTTCTTGCCTGGAGAATCCCAGGGACAGTGGAGCCTGGTAGGCTGCCATCTGTGGGGTCGCACAGAGTCAGACATGACTGAGGCAACTTAGCAGCAGCAGCAGCAGGATAGCTAAAATAAAAAGATAACTGTATCAAGTGTTGATGAAGAGGTGGAGAAATTGTAACACTCATATATTGCTTGTGGTAATGTACAATAATAGAGCAATTTTTGAAAACAGTCTGGAAGCTACTTGAAAGGCCAGACATAGCATTATCATATGATCCAGCAATTCCTCTCTTAGCTATCTACCCAGGAGAAATGAAAACATAAGCCATATCAAAACTCAAATGCAAATATTCATAGTATTATTATTGATAAAACACCCAAATGGAAATAACCTATATGTCCATTAATTGATGAACGGATAAACAAAATATGGTATATAGATACAAAAAAAAATTATTCATCAATAAAAAAAAGAATGAAGTACTAATACATGGTCCAAAATAGATAAACCTTGACAACATTATACTCAGTGAAAAAAATCAGTCACAAAAGGTGACACATTGCATGATTCCCTTTATGTGAAATATACAGAACAGGCAAATCCATAGAAACAGAAATTGGATGAGTGATTACTTAAGACTAGTGAGTGGGGATGATGGGAAGTGACTGCTAATGGGTATGAGTTTTTTGGGGGGTGGATGTTGAAAGTGCTCTAAAATTTTATTGTGATGATGATTGCACAACTTTTTGAATGTACCAAAAACCACTGAACTGTAAACTTTAAATGGGTGAATTTATGATATGTAAGTCTCTCAGTGAAGTCGTTGGTACATACATAGACACAGAGTAGGCCCTGGACCAGCATCTATAGTCAATTAAAGGAAAACAATGAAGAACTATGAACTATGCTTTAGGGTTAACAAAGAGTCTTTGTTGACAAGGGGAAAGTTTTTCATAAAGAGAAATTCCAACAAGCAAATATGGAAGAAATGAAACAGTTAGAAAATCACCACTTTGTAATCCTTAAAAAATGAACTCAGAGCAAAGATCATCAAGGAATGAAGCTATTAGGTAAAACTCGATGAAGTTACTGGAAGTTTTATAATGGAGGAACCAGTCACTCACCACCATCATAGCTATTTCAGTTTCAGAGAGGAGACAGCTAGATATCATGCCCCTCCTCTGTGATGCAATGCATTTCACACATGCTTAAGTGTTCTTGGTGACATATGGAAGGACGCTAAGCCTGAATTTACGTAACTCTTTCAAGCTAACTTCCAATTTACAGAAAATTTCCTGGCAAAATAAGTTAAATGAGGCCACAAAGGGAGCAAATGGAGACATCCAGAATATAGGACATTCTATAGGACAACTAACCAGTTTCTTAAAGTCAAAAGGATGAAAGATTTAAAACATGGGAAGACTACTTAGATAACTCCTGTTTAGATTCTGATTTTAATAACTTATATGTGAAAAAGACATTTTTGGAGAAGATGTAAAAATTTAAAATATGGCTTTGACTTAGGTAATACCAAGGAATTCTTGCTGTTTTTGCTATCTATGAACATTGTAGTGTTCAAGAAGTTGTGTACATTGTTAAAGATGCCCATTAAAACATGCTGAAATGAGGTGACATGAGGGTTAGCATTTCCCTTAAAATACTTCAGCTACAAAGAAAAATAGAGTGCAAAATATGGATAATTGTTCCATGTTTATTGAGTTTGTTGTATATTCTCTCCACTTTGTATTTGAAAATATTTATAATCAAAAATTTTGTTTGAAGAAGAATGTGCCATGTAGAATCACCATCTTCTCCCCAATCTATTCTCTCCTCTTGCATCCATTGAAATATGGTAAACTGAGAGTTTCCAGTTATTCAAGGTGGAGGTTGATATCACAGTGCAAATCCTTACAGTGGTAATCAGTTACAAGTGCACAGTTACACATTTCTCATCTTGTTTTGTACAAGATCAAACATTAACCAACACATGCATGTAGGGTGTTTTAAGGCTTATTCATTTCTTCTTTAGAAGCAATGGAAAGCCTATGTGTTTTTAAGAACTTGGTATTGGAGTATGGTTGCTTTACAATATTGTGTTAGTTTCTGCTGTACCGGAAAAGTGAATCAGCTGTATGTATAGATGTATTCCTTCTTTATCACCAGAGAGCTCTGAGTGGAGTTCCTTGTGCTATACAGTGGGTCTCACTGGCTTTCTGTGTTTTGTACAAGATCAAACATTAACCAACACATGCATGTAGGGTGTTTTAAGGCTTATTCATTTTTTCTTTAGAAGCAATGGAAAGCCTATGTGTTTTTAAGAACTTGGTATTGGAGTATGGTTGCTTTACAATATTGTGTTAGTTTCTGCTGTACCGGAAAAGTGAATCAGCTGTATGTATAGATGTATTCCTTCTTTATCACCAGAGAGCTCTGAGTGGAGTTCCTTGTGCTATACAGTGGGTCTCACTGGCTTTCTGTTTTATACATAGGAGTCTGTAGATGTCAGTCCCCACCTCCCAATTCACCCCACCCCTCTTCCCCCCTACCCCTTGGTGTCCATACATTTGTTCTCTACGTCTGTGTCTCTTGGAAGGATATTGCCAATGTGTGTGTGTGTGTGTGTGTGTGTTTTAATCTTTTAATGATTCACACAGAAAATTTTTATTAATGCTGTTTGAACTGTTCTGGAAATAACATTAATGCTAAGTAAGCATCCATATAACAAACCCCCTCAACGGACTGCAGTTCCAGGGTAGTTTCTATGTAAGGAGTTCAGACAGTCCGACATCGTAGTACTAGGAAAGTCAAAGTCAATTTAGAAGGTAATTCTAGATAGATTCCCATTACCCATACTTATCTCTAAGCATTGACTCAAACCCAGCTGGATGTTCACCAACCATTATGGTCCAGAGAGGGCACAATAGAGAACTTTACATGTCCTGCCAAACCACTGTCTCGTCATATTTATCAGCCTCTCAGTTGCACTTCAGCTTGTCGGTGATGTCTCTACAACATCTGGAGGTCTGTTCCAATGCCATCTCCCGCAGTCAGTTCCCAATTCCAGGGAGTCAAATTCGAGCATCAAAACAGTGTCATTTAAGCCTCCTTGCTTTTTAGACCCAACCAAACAAATCACATAGGGGAAGACTGGGTTATGCAAAAAGCTCAGGAATTAAGAGTCACCCAGGCTTGGGTTTGAACCCTGCTCCATCATTTACTAGGGGAGGAAAAAAAAAAACCTTTAGTGCTAAACTACTTTGAGTCTCCTATTTTTTTAAAAGTCGAAGTGTTAGCATTAAGATACAAGAGCTAACACATATATGTAAAGCTGAGTATGAGCCCGGCATAAGATATGTGCTTAATAAACGTGCTCCCTCTGCCCATCTTCATTACTCTCCGAAATGCACATGCCCTACCATGGGCATCTTGGGACTTGAAGCACAGGAAGGGTGGTTTCAGGCCATGGCTCTCTGTTTTTTACTTCACTGGGCTTGACAGAGCCTCTTTGAGGTTAAAAGTTCCCAAGTAACACAGCAATAGAAGTGGTTGATGATCATAGTTTTAAGTATAGTAGTGACGGAGAAAACTGAAACACTGAACTTAATTGAAAGGCTGTTGTAGTTGTTCAGTTGCCCAGTCCTGTCTGACGCTCTGTGACCCCGTGGACTGCGGCATGCCAGGCCTCCCTGTCACTCATCATCCCCCTGAGTTTGCCCAGTATCAGGGAATTTGAAAGGCATTCAGAGGGTAAAGAGAAGGCAATGGCACCCCACTCCAGCACTCTTGCCTGGAGAATCCCATGGACGGAGGAGCCTGGTGGGCTGCAGTCCATGGGGTCACGAAGAGTCGGACACGGCTGAGCGACTTCACTTTCACTTTTCACTCTCATGCATTGGAGAAGGAAATGGCAACCCACTCCAGTGTTCTTGCCTGGAGAATCCCAGGGACGGGGGAGCCTGGTGGGCTGCCATCTATGGGGTCACACAGAATCGGACACGACTGAAGCAGCTTAGCAGTAGCAGCAGAGGATAAAAATCAATAGGAAAGGACTTGACAATGACTGGTTTGATAATAGGAGTCAAGTTGGACTCAGATTTCTCTCTCGAGGAACAGGTAGGCTATCAATGGTGAAGAAGACCAGGTTTGTAAGGAAAGATCCTAAGTTGTGTGTAAAACATGTTGAATTTGATGGGTCTGTCCAGTGAGCTGGATATTTGGGTCCGTATTCGGGGAGGGCGTTGTCTTGGCTTTCTAGAAATCTTTGAGATGGATTTGTGAATGACACATCAATATAAAAGTGGCGTGTGTGCTCAGGTGCTCAGTTGTGTCCAACTGTCTGCAACCCAACGGACTGTGACCCACCAGGCTTCTCTGTCCATGAGATTTTCCAGGCAAGAATACTGGAGAGGATTGTCATTTCCTGCTCCAGGGGATCTTCCCAACCCAGGGATCAGACCCGTGTCCCCTGCGTTGGCATTGTTCTCTTAAGAAGGAACTTTTGGTGAGCTCAAGGGCCATCTTCTCTATTCAAGGTTGTCAGCCCATGCTGTGTTACAGTTATCTGCTCTTACTCATTTTTGACAAGTTTCCAATGTTTTGTAAACACTTAGTTGTGTTAAAGGTATTAATAAGGAGGCAAAGTAAGACTATTTAAAAATTAAATTCTGGAATATAGCTAGTGCGACAACTTAAAACAGTAGGCCCCCTCTCCCTCTCCTGTTTTTCTAAACTGATCTTTTAGAATGAATGGCAATTGTACCTGCTTGCCTCATCTCCTCCTCTCCTACAACACAAGGAGAAAATAGAGGGATGGAGTTCTGAAGTGGGTAGTGTAGGATGTACAGTTTTTTAAGTAATAAAGCTAAATCACCCACAGCTGGATTATAAACACACTATGAAAATAGCTGTTTCTGAGTAAATTCTTAATGCTAGCTATTTAAATGAATAGCAAATAATCGTTCGTCATGTAGGGGAGGAAAACCTTTTCCTCTACCCTTTTAGGTTTATAAATGAGGCTTGCAAATTAAGCTGACAAAAGACAGATCAACAAGAGGAAAGGCATGTGTATTTTATTGGTTTTAATATTTTTACATGCAGTTTGTGGGGAGGGGTTCACAACAAAGAAGTCAAAGCCCCAAAGAGTCAGTTAGATCTGGGGCTTATATACCATTTTAACAAATGGGAAATAGATTGTGAAGAATTAACTAGACAAAGGAAAGGGGGTCTGGGCATCTAGATGTAGGGAATTTGGGGAAGGTGAATATATGGGGAAGCTAGTGAAACACATGGGTTGTTTAGTAAGGCTTGTTATGCAGGCTCAAGTCTATGACTCTGCAGTGATATTGTCGGGGGAGTTTGTAATGTCCTTAATTTTGTCTTGTCGCAACAAAAATTTGAAGCAATGGACGCACCAGTGTTACAGCCCTATGTAAGTTCCTCTGATGGACCAGTGTTACAGCCTTGTGTAATTTCCTCGAACGGGCCAGTGTTATAGCTCAGTTTATTTAGAAAGCAAAGGAAAATACATCCTCTAGGTGTGAGGGTGGGCCGACCTAAAAGACACAAACGGAAGAGAAACCCCCGGCCCAATTTTTGCTCTTTTTTTTTTTTTTTTTAAATTTATTTATTAGGCTGAGCCAGCTCTCAGCTGTGGCATGTGGGATCGAGTTCCCTGATCAGGGCTCGAACCTGTGCCCCTGCATTATGAGCAGAGTCTCACCCACTGGGCCACCAGGGAAGTCCCTGGCTCCCCTTTTTATATGTTTTTTCTCCTCCCCCGGGCCTGCCCCATGTAAATTGGACTAACCAGGTGGGCTGCTTGTTCTACCTGGGGCTCTCACTCCGGTCCGCAGACCTTCCTTTGTTCTATTTTCCTGGGCTTTTCCCTTCTTTGTCTTTTAGCCACCACCCTTCTGGACTCCTTTTTCCTACTACTTAACAATATTAGATGGAGAAGGCGATGGTGCCCCACTCCAGCACTCTGCCTGGAGAATCCCATGGACGGGGGAGCCTGGTGGGCTGCAGTCCATGGGGTCGCGAAGAGTTGGACACGACTGAGCGACTTCCCTTTCACTTTTCACTTTCACGCATTGGAGAAGGAAATGGCAACCCACTCCAGTCTTCTTGCCTGGAGAATCCCAGGGATGGGGGAGCCTGGTGGGCTGCCGTCTATGGGGTCGCACAGAGTCGGACACGACTGAAGCGACTTAGCAGCAGCAGCAGCAACTATATTAGAAGTCATTTTCCTCTTCCTGTTACAGGAGAGGGAAGAGGAGCACCTTCACAAAGTGTTTGCCTTGCTTTTAGGCAGAAAGTGGAAGAGCAGAGAGTTGTTCCTGCATCTGCTGCCTCTCATTTGCCTTCAGTTCAAAATAATTCTTTTACTAAAGAGATGTATTTGGGGATGGCATATTTGGATCCCTTTCAGTGACATCATGCAGTTATAACTATTAATTGATTCTGTATCACTTTCCTACTTTGCTTACTGGATCGAAGATTTTTATCTGAAAAAAAAAAAAATGAACTGAAGTAATCTCCAGTGTTCTTCTCAGGTCTCAAATTTCATTAGAAGACATACTTTTCATCATCTGTCTTACATGATCTTCACATTCATAAAAACTAACTTCATAAGAAATTCTAAGGTACATGCTACAGAATGTTATACAGAGAATGTGAGGATTGATAATGGAGGACTTTAGCCCATTCTTTCAGTAGACAGTTGGCCAAAAAGATCCAGCTCTTCAGACTTAATAGTCAACTTTATATCAAAATATTTAAAATTTTCTGAAATCAACTACTTATAAATTTTGTGACATAACTTTAATGGTATACTAAAAAACACAATTGTGTCAAATGTGTTTTATTAAATATGCCAAAATGCTGACCATCTGATCTCAGTATCATAGTCATGTGGTGAAAAATTCTAGTGTCTAATTTTGAATCTTTACTATCCTTGGAGGACCATAGAGGTATTCATTATCCACATATGATTTCATACATAACTTAATGACTAGAGAGCCTCTAAATTTCCTAGATTTATGAGTCAGTCAAAATATATAGACAATGCATTTGTCTCCAGTTTCTATCACCTACATCATTATTTAAAATGTCTACATATAACAATGGAAGCAATTATCAATCTAACTTTAAAATCTTGGAGTCTGAGGACAAAAGAAATTCTAGGAATATTTAGTGTTACTATTTCAGCCTGGGGAGAGGCGAGGAGACTCAACATACTTTTAATGCTGGTGTTGTCCCATTAGGGTAAATGTTGGTGTGTATTACAGGATACTGATATAACAATTAGGAGAAGGGGACGATAGAGGATGAGATGGTTGGATGGCATCACTGACTCAATGGACATGGGTTTGGGTAGACTCCGGCAGATGGTGATGGACAGGGAGGCCTGGCATGCTGTGGTTCATGGGGTTGAAAAGAGTCGGACATGACTGACCTACTGAACTGAACTGACTATTATTTACCATTTCCAGAATATCCTCTAAAACAGTGCCTTTACAACTGTACCTCTGTTTTCCTCTTGCGAAAAATTTTTTCCCCATCAATTCCTCTTATCAAAGCAGGTTCATCCTACAGACCCTTTCAATGGCCTCCTCTCCTATGAGTCTTTCCCAGGATTCACCTTGATAACTTGAGTGGTCCACTCTGTTCTTTCACCGAGCCCATCAGTATTTATGTTGAAGCATGTATCCTAACCTGCCTTGCTTTAAGTTAAAATTTTGTCTTCCCTAAAAGTTAAGGCTTTAGAGGGCAAAAAACCTATATTTTGCACCACCCTTGTTTATTCCATATTATTAACAAAATAGTATTTAACAAATGAGTTAATAAAAACACTGTCAATGCTTTTCTGGTACTGCTTCCTTTAAATTATGAAAATTTATGCTTATATTTTACCTTCCGTAACAGGTGGTGCTGGAAGTAAACAGTGAATTTGTTGTTGAGGTAATGTATAACAAAACTATTTTTCAATTTAAAAACAAAAGAAAATTGAATTTTGTAATGTATCATATATCAAAAATCAGAAACCATAATAGTTGAGATAAAAGATAAGAGAAATCACTTCTTCCAAATTGAAATAGCAATGGTAAAACCTATATTCCCCAATAGCCATGCCTTTAGCCATGGTTTGTGAAGGCTCAGTGTAGTAACTCCTACTTATCAAACTATGCCATCAGCTTATCTATACATTTTCCAACCTAAATCAAAGAAAAAGAAGCAAAGCTACTTATTAGAGTGGGAAGAGGATTTTTCGACAGTTACATCAGCAAAAAGACAGTAAACTGATGAGTGAAAGATACAAAAAAAATATGTAATCACAACTAAATAAAACAACAGAGAATCTGGTGCAGATTCTTAGAGCAGGACTCAGGATATAAAGCTACTGTCCTCTATCTCCAGCAGGACTTTATTTCAGTAGCTAAATTTCCATTATGATGATCTCAAACCTTTGAAAAAAATAAAATTAGTTTTCAAATCTCTGTTGCAAACAGGGGAACATTTGTATCAAATGGAAGTTGCATCAAAATGGGGGGAAAATGAAAAATTCTTTGATTCTTGAAAGGATAAATTCCATTCACTGAATTCTTTCCCCAAAGTGGGAATTAAATAAAGCCTTGATTAAAGCAAACACACTTATCCACATCTTTATAAATATATTAGGAGTTACTGCTAAAAATCGCTACACATAAGTACACATGTATACAAATATGCAGGTAGTAATATTTCTAAATTCTTTTCTTTATTTATTTTTAATTGAAGTGTTGGTTTCTGCCATACATCACATGAATCAGCCACAGGTACTATACATATGTCCCCTCCCTTTTGAGCCTGCTTCTCACCTCCCATGTAAATTCTTTAACTATAAAATTCTTAAATATCCTCCAACAATAGCAACATAAGACTACAAAGAGAAAAACATATAGTAAGCAGAGATACAGACAGACAACTCTGAGAAGCCATCTAGACGTCCATGGGATTACTGCAGGTACCATCAACTCAGCTAAAATATCCTCTCTAATCCTGCGCTAATCTATTTGGATGTTTAGCCAGGACAGTGTCCTTATCAAAAGAGGAGAAAAAAAACCCTTCCCACTCTTAGCTGAGCACACTCACCAGCACAAAGCTCTTTTCACAGGGGATATACTCACATGGAACACTGCAGTTTTTACACTCTGGAGACCAGGAAACCTGGTCACAGCAGAGTGAAGGGTGCCGTGGGCAGGACTCCTCACCTGGTGAGGACAGATTGAGGAAAGAAAAGCCACACCTGTTACCCATTAGAACATA